>PVKV010006023.1:0-40092 GCA_004027835.1 Alouatta palliata
GTCCAGATGGGTTTACAGCTGAATTCTACCAGACATACAAAGAGGAGCTGGTACCATTCTTTCTGAAACTATTGAAAACAATACAAAAAGAGGGAATCCTCCCTAATTCATTTTATGAGACCAACATCATCCTGATACCAAAACCCAGCAGAGACTCAACAAAAAAAGAAAACTTCAGGCCAATACCCATGATGAGCATAGATGCAAAAATCTTCAATAAAATACTGACAAACTGATTACAACAGCACATCAAAAAGCTTATCCATCACGATCAAGTAGGCTTCATCCCAGGGATGCAAGGCTGGTTCAACATACACAAGTCCTTAAATGTAATCCACCACATAAATAGAACCAAAGACAAAAACCACAAGATTATCTCAATAGATGCAGAGAAGGCCTTTGACAAAATTCAACAACTGTTTATGCTAAAACTTCTCGATAAACTAGGTATCAATGAAATATATCACAAAATAATAAAAGCTATTTATGACAAACCCACTGCCAATATCATACTGAATGGGCAGTACCTGGAAGCATTCTCTTTCAAATCTGGCACTAGACAAGGATGCCCTCTCTCACCACTCCTATTCAATATAGTATTCAAAGTTCTAGCCAGAGCAATCAGGCAAGAAAAAGAAATAAAGGTATTCAATTAGGAAAGGAGGAAGTCAAATTGTCTCTATTTGCAGATGACATGATTGTATATTTAGAAGAACCCATCATCTCAGCCCAAATTCTCTTTAAGCTGATAAGCAACTTCAGCAAAGTCTCAGGATATAAAATCAAAGTGCGGAAATCACAAGCATTCCTATACACCAATAACAGACAAACAGAGAGCCAAATCAAGAGTGAACTCCCATTCAAAATTGCTACAAGGAGAATAAAATACCTAGGAATACAAGTAATAAAGGATGTAAAGGACCTCTTCAAGGAGAACTACAAACCACTGCTCAAGGAAATAAGAGAAGACACAAACAGATGGAAAAACATTCCATGCTTATGGTTAGGAAGAGAATATCACGAAAATGGTCCTACTGCCCAAAGTAATTTATAGATTCAACACTATCCCCATCAAACTACCAATGACCTTCTTCACAGAACTTGAAAAAAAACACTTTAAACTTCATGTGGAACCAAAAAAGAGCCCTCATAGCCAAGACAATCCTAAGCAAAAACAACAAAGCTGGCAGCATCACACTGCCGGACTTCAAGTTATACTACAAGGCAGCAGTAATCAAAACAGCATGGTATGGTATCAAAACAGAGACATAGACCAATGGAACAGAACAGAGGCCTCCGGAGCAACACCACACATCTACAACCGTCTAATCTTCGACAAACCTGACAAACCTGACAAAAGCAAGCAATGCAGAAAGGATCCTATGTTTAATAAACAGTGTTGGGAAAATTGGCTAGCAATGTGCAGAAAGTAGTAACTGGACCCCTTCCTGACACTTTACACTAAAATCAACTCCAGATGGATTAACAACTTAAACATAAGACCTAACACCATAAAAAGCCTAGAAGGAAACTTAGGCAAAACCATCCAGGACATAGGCATAGGCAAGGACTTTATGACTAAAACACCAAAAGCACTGGCAACAAAAGCCAAAGCAGACAAATGGGACCTAATCAAACTCCACAGCTTCTGCACAGCAAAAGAAACAGTCATTAGAGTGAACCAGCAACCAACAGAATAGGAAAAAATGTTTGCAATCTACCCATCTGACAAAGGGCTAATATCCAGAATCTACAAGGAACTAAAACAGTACAAGAAAAAAATCAAACAAACCCATCCAAAAGTGGGTGAAGGATATAAACAGACACTTTTCAAAAGAAGACATATACGAAGCCAACAAACATATGAAAAATGCTCAACATCACTGGTCATTAGAGAAATGCAAATCAAAACCACATTGAGATATCATCTCATGCCAGTTAGAATGGCGATCATTAAAAAATCGGGAGACAACATGCTGGAGAGGATGTGGAGAAATAGGAACACTTTTACACTGTTGGTGGGAGTGTAATTAGTTCAACCATTGTGGAAGACAGTGTAGTGATTCCTCAAGGATCTAGAAATAGAAATTCCATTTGACCCAGCAATCCCATTACTGAGTGTACACTCAAAGGACTATAAATCGTTCTGTTATAAAGACACATGCACACAAATGTTCATTGCAGCACAGTTTACAATAGCAAAGACCTGGAACCAACCCAAATGTCCATTGATGATAGACTGGACAAGGAAAATGTGGCACATATACACCATGGAATACTAAGCAGCTATAACAAAAGATGAGTTCGTTTCCTTTGTAGTGACATGGATGAATTTGGAAACCATGATTCTCAAAAAACTGACACAAGAACAGAAAATCAAACACTGCATGTTCTCACTCATAGGTGGGTGGTGAACAATGAGAACACATGGACACAGGTGAGCATCACACACTGGGGTCTGTTGGGGGTGCTACAGGAGGGATGGTGGGAGGAATGGTGGAGAGGGATAACATGGGGAGAAATGTTAGGTATAGGTGATGGGGGGATAGAGGCAGCAAACCACCTTTCCATGAATGTACCTATGCAACAATCTGGCATGATCTGCACATGTACCCCAGAATCTAAAGTACAATAAAAAAAAATAGAGAAAAAAAAGTGACACCTAGAGCTTACAATGAGCAGTGGCAGTGTCTGATTTATACTTGGTCAAGAGCAAGTTTCTTTCTATCTTACAGCTTATACAGGTCCTGTTTTGTTCACGTGATATGTGCTGTTGCCACATTTTACAAGAATGGAAAGAAATTCAGTTGTTACCTCTTAGAAGAGGCCAGCAAGAAGCACCTCCTCAGTCTGTCTCTATTACCTCACCCTGTTTTATTTCCTTTGTAGAATTTATGGAGCAGCTACGTTTCTCTTATCTACTTGTTTATTCTTTAGTGTCCATTTCCTCCTCTGCACGCGAGTTTCTTAAGGGCAGGTGCCGTCTTATCTACTGCTGTGCATCAGGACCCAGCATAGTGGCTGCTTCTACATAGCAGAGATTTGCTCTTCAGCAGCTTTCAAATTAGATAGATTTGAGTTCAAATTCTGCCTCTACTAATTCCAGCTTTTGTATCTTGTTGAGATACGTAGTCTCTCTAAGCCTCAATCATCTCCATTTTAAGGCTCTCTATTGCTCTCCTATTGATATAAACACTTTTAAGGGCATGGGGTGGGAAGGATAAACATTATTTTTAATGAGAAGATCAACCAAAATTTGCATACAAATTTCAGAAAAATGCTAATATCAGGGAAAAGAGTATGTTTTAGAATAAAAATAATTGGTTAATACTCCCCTGATAGAGATGCTGCTTCTTAAATAAGAAGGTATCTGAGACACCCGACTGAGGGCCTGTCTTTCCTCTTTCACTATAACCAAAGTCACTCTGCATTCAAGCTATGTAAGCATTCTGGATGTGAGACCTCTAAAATGCTATCGTTCTATTTTCAAATAAAGTGTGTCAGCCAATATTTATAGTGAAATACATCAAACTTGTCCTACTGTTCAGCATAATTTGGGCACCCATTTGGTCTGAGTTCTCAGACAGGTTATATATAGAAAAAAATGATAGATAGATACTGTGTTTTAAGAAAGTTCATTTAATAAATAAATGTGAAATATAAATTACCTCAATCATCTGTATATTTATTAGAATTGAAGCAATTAAAGCTTTCTATGATTAGGTTCTTTGGTACTTATTCAGAAAACACTTCAATAAGTGGTAAAAAGTTAGAGGGCCCCAATTATTACTTGTTAGTTTTATCTACATGATACCAGAATTAATTCCAAAGATTTTATTCGCCTGATTATCTGAGAAGCAGGTAACTGGCTTACCAAAGCAGAGGAAGCACATGGCTCGCTCTGCCTGTATACTGAGCCATTCCATGTGACCAGATAGATGTCAGGGAAACTCCTGGCTTTCCAGACATCTGATCTGAAGCTAACATTATAATCTAGGAATCCCTGTTTTTTGTTTGTTTGTTTTGTATTGTTTTGTTTTGGTATGTCTGGCTGTCATATAAGAATTAACTCCCATAATAGTGCTATATTTGATATAAAAAGGCCTATACTTTGGTTATTCACATGAGTTTAAGTTTTTCTAAGCCAAAGCTAAATAATACCTTATTAGCCCCTCCACATTCAGAGATGTTCCATCACTTGTCCCCTCTCTCTCTCCATTCACTTCCTCTCTGCTTGCTCTTCAATATGTTTATCTGTCATGATTATACCACCCTGTTCTTATACCCTGTCCTCTCCCCTTTAACATTTTTTAATCCCATAAAACAGAAACACACCTGTGTTTTCAATCAACATCTCCATGTGATTGTGTTTCCATCCTTACTAGTCTTCTGTACTAGTGACACCCAAATTGCAAAAATGAAGTCATTTTTAACTTCCATAGGACTCTATGCATTTGAAGCTGATTATAATTCATTAAGTATGAAAAAGAAAATTAATTTTGGCTTTCCCTCTCTTTTTCCAACTTCTTTGTTCTTTCATAGTAATTGCTGTGGGCTCCTCCTCTTCTGTAACATTCTCCAGGACTCTGACCTTGAGTGTGCTGCTCTTTTGGCTTGGGGAATCTCACATATTGCAGTGATGTGGACCATCGCCTCTGTGTGGACTGTCTCTCCAGGATATCTTGACAGTGATGATGGAGGAATACAGTGAACTCAATACTAATTTTACTATTTCCACTTGGCCCAGTGTATTCATCTCCAGATCTCATCACCATCCATCGGTTTTCCAAGTTAGAAATTTGGGAGACACCTGTACACTCTCTCCTTTAATGAGCACCGAGTCATGGTCATTTTACCTCTCAAAAAATCTTTTGAGTCTTGCTCCTTTACTTCATTGCTTGTGAAATTGACATTGCATAGACTTTACCGTCTGCTGCCTGGAATATTATAAGTCCAACTCACCTCACTATTTTTGTCTTGGGTGCCATATCTTCTTCCTTTCCTCGCCCCTTAAATCCATGCTATAGCCAAAGCAAGCTAAGATACAAATCTATTTGTGCCATTCTCTTGCATAAATTCTTTAGTAATTCCTTATAAACATCTAAAGCCTTAGGATGACATATTCAGTCCTTCGTAACCTCAATATTCCATACCTCTCCAGCCTCATTTCCAGCTGCTTCCTGATTTGTACTTATTCATTTCTTAGTAATACAGAATTTGTAATAGTTCCCCAAACACATCACGTGATTCCAGAACCCCATACTTTGCTTTAGGCTCTTGCCTCTAGCATCTTAACTGTATTTCTGGCTTGTCATTTATGAATCTGCACTCTTCTTTATAGTCTTCCTCTGAAGATGGATGTTTGAATTTGTGTCCCCTCTTGAAAAAACAATATCCAGTTTCATTTAATAAAATAACATCGGCAATAACACCAACTCATGTGGGCAGGAAGATACATTCTGACCATGCTTCTGTGACTGAACAGCTGCATGATCTTAGACAAATTGCTAGACTTCTCTACTTCTAAATTTCCTTTTGCCTCTGATAACCTCTGTAAGCTAGAAGCTTTCCAAAGTTCTCTCCATTTTCTGTTTTTTGTGTCTCTTCACCAGGGACAAAATATCTCCAAGTTGTCAATAAATCAGTAGTTAAGTACAACTTCAAGCAAGCCTTGTTGTTTATTGATCATTCTTAGGTAAAGTGGCTTTTATATGAAATCAATACATGAACTAAATATATTCAAAGTCATTGCTTTACATACTCAAAGGAATCACATTGTTCACAGAAATGAGGTCTGCTGGCCCCCATCTTGTGGATTGTAGTGTTTTGTTTCATTTTTTTCTTCCTTTCATTAATGAAAGTTACCAATTCTGGGAAGATAGACTTTGGTAGAAAGGAAGGAGCAGATTTTGAAATCAGACCTGGGTTCAAATTTTGGCTCTGTAATTTACTTTCTTTGTGATCTTCAGGAAGTGACATGAGCTCTTTATGTTTCCGCAGTACTAAAGTAGAGATGTTACTGCTAGAGGACATCAGTAGATCAAACATGTCCAACTCGGGAAATGGTACACGAACACAGGAGGCACTCCCTCGATGCTGTTGTTACCGTCACTGTTACACTAGCTAGAAGAAATAAGAGCAGTCAGAAAATGATACCCAAATCTTTCATTATGTGAGGGATGTTTATACCAGTGTCAGGTAACCATGATTTGCTCCGATAATAGGTTAAGATGCAATCCAGGATTAAATTGGTTCAATTTTTTTTCTTTTTTTTTTTTGAGACAGAGTCTCTGTCACTCAGGCTAGAGTGCAGTGGCGTGATCTCGGCTCACTGTAACCTCTGCCTCTTGGGTTCAAGTGATTCTCCTGCCTCAGCTTCCTGAGTAGCTGGGATTACAGGCATGCACCAGCACTCTTGGCTAATTTTGTATTTTTAGTAGAGACGGGGTTTCACCATGTTGGTCAGGCTGGTCTCAAACACCTGACCTCATGATCTACCCGGCTCAGCCTCCCTAAGTGCCGGAATATTGGGCATGAGCCACTGCACCCTGCCTCAATTTCTTCATTTATAGATAAGAAACTTGAAAGCCATAGAGGTTAAATAACTTATCTCAAAATAATTCTTTATCAATTGATGTTCCGGTGACTTGAATCCCATTGTTCTGTGTTCAAGTGAAATTCTTTCCCTTTAGTTTATGCTTCCCAAACTTGAACTTACATCGCAATCATCCAGAGGATTTGTAAAACAGATTGCTACACTCACCCCAAAGATTCTGATTCAGTAGGTCTGGGGTGGGCCTGAGAATTTGCATTTTTTTTTAATATATATATATTTTTTATTGCATTTTAGGTTTGGGGGTACGTGTGAAGAACATGCAAGATTGTTGCATAGGTACATACATGGCAGTGTGATTTGCTGCCTTCCTCCCCATCACCTATATCTGGCATTTCTCCCCATGCTATCCCTCCCCAACTCCCCACCCCCTGCTGTCACTCTTGCACATATTGCTGATGCCATACTTCCAATAGTATAGCTGCAGACAGCCCTGTTCTGAATTGGCCAGGAAGAGTTCTCAGCTTTCTTAAACACCTCACTCTTGGAAAGTGGCAAAGAAAGATGAGGCCATATGTCTTGATTATGCCCTACCAGATTTTGCATAGGATTCAGCACTGCCAGTGAATGGAGTACGAGTGTTTCTCCTCTTCCTGCCTTTTCTGCTTTTTCTCTTAGACAAAAGGTGTTAAGTTTCAGCAAAAGATACTCTGAAGCTTATTTTATAAAAATTACAGTTTGTTTTGGTTGATGTGCTTATAGTTGTATTCAAAGCTTTCAGAATGCACATGGAAAACTGCAGTGCCTGAGATGAGAAATTGGCTCTGGGCTCATCATTTACTTTGTGCAGTGAAAAACCATGCAGCTTTTGTACTTCAATGGTGGGAAAAAATAAAGCAAGGCTAAATGCTATCTGGAAAGATGAAACACAGAATGAGTTTGAGTAATTGAACAGTGCTGCCTATATATCTCCTCTGAGAAGAGGGAAACAGATTATATCCCCAAAGTTCATTTGTTAAGTCTGCAGTTTAGAGCTCCCAGCTCACATTTCCATAGAAACAATCTTGCTCTTTCAACTCTATTATACGTTGCAATGGATTTTAATGAACTTACCTGGAAACAAAATTATTATTCCTAAAGTTATTTCTGAAGAAAAATGCCTTCTACTTTGTGGTGAGAAGGAAAGAGAGGGTCCAAGAACAAATATACATCATTTCATGGAGAAAATGGGTCTGAGAGCAGTCAGATTAGATTCAATCCCAGCACCAACAAATTGTGTGCAAAAAACGAAAGCACTTTAAACTTCTCTCAACTTCCTTATCTGCTAAGTGCAGATAATATACACCTAACAGAGTCTTTGTGACAATTAAGTGGGATAATCTATGTGAGGGCCCTCCTACCACATCTTTAAGAGTCGGCACTCAAGAAATTACTGTTGTCACTGCTTAAGGAGAGTGCATTCTCTGGTTCCTCTTTCTTCATTTTCATCCCTTTTTTCATCCACAGAACCGAGTCAGCTCCACCCCGGAAACAGGAGGAGGTAGGCCACTCCAAATCCCACCTTCCTCAGTTATGCAGCAATTCAGCTCCACCCAGGTCAGATCCAAAATGAACTGGCCAAATCCATCTCATCACCCAAACAAACATTAAGAGCTTTCCATTTCAGGACCCCCATGCCTTGGAGGGCAGGTTAAAGGGGTTTTGTTGTCACTCAAACGTTTTTGGAACTTGAGTTACTTACTACATTTTCAGTTTCTTCATGAGCAATTTATGAAGCAATTTCATAGTGTTTTCTCCCAAGGGGAAATTGAACATTTTTTCTCTATTAACATAGCAATACAAAATATTTACGAGTGATGTATTGCATCTATTTATGTTAATTAAGGGGAAACCATGTGTACTTATGAAGGTAAATGTTTGTTTCTTCCAGTAGATATTTCAGCAACATTCATTAATTCATTATCAACCACCTGCTACTTGTCAAATATATTCTTGGTGCTGGAAATCACAAACCAAGGTGATTAAAAATTCTGCCTAATGGTGTTTAGATCCCGGTGGGAAAAATGAGATCAATAAAAACAATATATAGTTTATATGGTAGTGGTAATTGCTAAAAAAGCATACACGGGTTTGGAAGAGGTGAGGAAGAATTTGGAGTGGAAGCGTATCATTTGGGAGAAGGTATCTGCTGGACTTACGAAGGTCTAGGAAGAGGAAAACACAAGTGCAAAATCCCTAAGATAGAAGCGTGTCTGTATGATCAAGGCATGTAGTGGAGACCACTGTGGCTGGAGTGAGTAAGGGGTGTATGTATAGTGAGAGATAAAACCAAAGAGTTATCATTAAAGGCACATATCCGATTTAAAATGGGCTTTATCTTTTTTTTTTTTTTTTTTTGAGATGAAATTTTGCTCTTGTCACCCAGGCTAGAGTGCAGTGGTACAGTCTTGGTTTACTGTAACCTCCACCTCCTGGATTCGATTGGTTCACCTGCCTCAGCCTCCCTAGTAGCTGAGCTTACAGGCATGCACCACCGCACCCGGCTAATTTTTGTATTTTTAGTAGAGACAGAGTTCCACTATGTTGGCCAGGCTGGTCTCGAATTCCTGACCTCATGTGATCCACCTGCCTCAGCCTCCCAAAGTGCCGGAATTACAGGCATGAGCCACCAAGCCTGGCCTTTAAATGGGCTTCTGTTTATCTTTTTTTTATTAAAAAAAAATAAAAGCTATTGGAAGGTTTCTGAGCAGAGGAGTCACATAACTTGATCTATGCTTTAAAAGATTTAGTCTGTCTTTTCTTTCTATAGGATAGAATATGGGAGGGCAAGGGCAGGAGCTGAGATGCCTTATTAGAGGAGTCATGAAGGAGAGGATGATGGCTTTGGTCTGGAGTTGGCAGTGGTACTGAGAATTAGCAAAATACATTTGGTAATGATTTGCATGTTAGCTGAAGATCCTTCTACTTGGCAGCTGCTGGAATCAATGTACACCTACCTGGTGTACACCTACCTGGAAAATTCACCATTTGAAGATAGGGGAAGTAGGAAGAGTCCACACTGCAGAAGCATTTGATTTTAAATGGTCACGAACAAATACTCACATGGCACATATTCTCAATTATTTTTTCCCCATTTTTTGGCAATGACTGGATGTCCTAAATGTGAAGGTGAATACTCTTAGAAGATTAAATTGCCTCTACCAGAAAATTCTAAATTGTGACGTGCGTGTTCCATTTCCTTCTTGCTTTAAACCTTTGCACACCAGTTTGTTAGTCTTTTATACCGTAATTAGTTTTGCAAATAACCTCTTAATTTTCAACTAGAAATGCTATTTTCTCTGAAAACTTGAATATCCTCTTGTACTCTTTTCCTCTTCAGCTCTGGTCGTTCTTTGCTTTTCAGTATCTATAGATTTCATCACATCTGTATCTGTCACATCCATCTAAGTCTCTCCAGCCAGTTTGCCACATTCCTAAATCATCTTTCCCTGAATTTCTGGAACAACCTCTTAATTAGTCCCTTTGCCTTTAGACCAGCCACCTTCAACTCTGAACCCCCAATCCCTTGTCTGCACAGCAACCACAGTGATCATTCTAAAGGACACACTTGATGCCATGTGCCTCGCTTACAGCCTTTCAGTGGTTCCCTCATGCTCTCAAGATTAAAAAAAAAAAAAAAAAAAAATCCTAACTCCTTTTTGCATGGATCCTTCATGACCTGTGTGCTGTTTACTTTAATAGCCCTGTATCTTGAAATATGATTTATTCCCAATTCATCAACTTTGTGTTGTTCCTACCTAAACACACTCACTCAGGCAACGGAGTGCTTGCCTATGTCTAAGATAAAGTGTGATTTCCCTCTAGGTTCCAAGCTATTGAAACTACTGTTTGCTCTATAAGTAACAGATTTTTCCTATCTTTATCTGACCCTGTTCATGCTTAAGATCTCTGCTCAGACGATGTCTTTTTGTCAGAAAACCTGTCTAGAATCAAGGACGAGTTAAGTGTCTGTGAAATGAGCTCCCATGATGGACCACATTTGCTCTCACTATAGTATTTAACAACTGCCTCTTTATTTTTCTGTTTCCCATTTGACTGTAGGCGCCAAGAAAACAAAAGCTGGCTCACTTGTACCTACTATACCCCCAGCTCCTGCATCAAATGTTGGGCCCTTACTGGATGCTCAATAATACTTGTTGAATTATCTTGGATTGAATAAAAAAGAAAAGCATAAGAACTTTATGATTAAATACACCAACTGTGCAATTTATTCTCACTAGTGTCAAGATATTGAGTCATCCTGCACTTGGGGCACTTCTTGGCAAAGAGCTGTTATCTTTATTCATTTTATGACCCTGTCCTCATCTTTTGTCACTGATGAAGAGACCAGTCTTTTCTTATTTTTAAGCCAGACTATTAAAGAATGAGATATGAAATAAAATTTTAGCCCTTCACTCTTTCAGACTTGAAAACTACTTCAGTAGACCAGTGGACCTCAGATCTCTTTTCTTTTATCTATTCATTGACCCATGTCAAAATAATGTAAAAGTGGAGTCTAGTTGCCTTATGAGAGTTTTCCCTTATAAATAATCAGTACTGTGGTGGCTATAGACTTTTATTGTAGATTACATGTGATGGTTGAAAATTCCTTTAACAATTATCTTTTACATTCCACCCCTGCCCTTCAGGCCTCTGCACATGTACACACACATAGAAATGCCCCCTGTACACATACTTTCCTAAAGCTAATTGGTGCTAGGACCAAACTTTCACTTGAGATTGATAGGGCGTCTACAGTGAACTCAATGATCTAGTCTTTCTCTGAAGCTCTCCCCTCTCCTGACTCCCATGAAACATCACTTTCTAGAGTCTCCTTAGATCTCACTTACTAAATCTGCTCTGGCACTCTTGGCTCCTCTTGCTCCTGGAAGGTTGATTCTTTGTTCTTTTCTCTTTCTCTTTCCTGAATATCTCATTCACTCCTGTCACTTCAGTTATGTCCTTTATGTGGATGAATCCAAGATTATCTTCTCTCTTGCTCTGGCCCTTCTCCCAGGGCAAAGCTCCACATTTTAAATTATCAGCTCAGCAGCTCTACCTGGATTACCTGATAGGTAACATCTTCAAAGGATAAAGCCCCTCATTTCCTAGAGTTAATTGCTACCAAAAACAGTCTTTGAAAGTCATACTCTATAACTTTCTCAGGTTCAGAGCATTGCACACTTCAAGTAAAAATGAAAAATTCAGTAGCTGAAGAGTTTAGTTCATTTTGGTTTTCTCCATCCTAAGACAGGTGAGCTAACTGATGGGACTGATAACATGTTAATGTCTTTTCTCTACTTATGTCCTCTATTTTCATTTGTAATTGTCCAGGAAATTCTTTGAGGGAAGAATACATCCCAGTTCTGCATACTCCAGGATTCTATCCTGTAACTCGTAGTTCATGTCTTGGTTTTCACTTGTTTCTGACCACTAAAATGAAAGGAGAGTATCCCTCGGTCTGATCATTATTTTATACATTCTAAATTGTTTAGTGTTCCCTTTTTAATATTTTGAAATGTACAGTCCTCAGAGCCCTTTCTCTGTGAAAATTAGTTCAGAAATAGGAATGCTAATTAAAGCTGCCCTTTCCTTCTCAAAGACAAGGTTCTTTTTCTGTATGATAAAAATAAAACACACCACACATACTCTCACACTCAAATGCGCTTACCTCAGTTGGTTTGTTCCTAATAAAGTGGAATCTATCTTCGTGAATTTCCGTTTAGGTTATCTTTATTCTTCTTATTTAAAGAGTGTTTCCTGTCAAAAATAATATATTACAATTATGTGGTAGGCAGAATTAAAAAAAAAACCCAATGATGACCATATCCTAAACCCAAAAATTGTGAAATAATAAATTTGTGTTGTTTTAGGTTATGTGGCACAAGGTAATCAGTACTGCAAATGAAATTAAGGTTGCTCATCAGATGACCCTAAAGTAAGAATAGTATTCTGGATTATTTAGGTGAGCCCAATGTAATCACAAGGATAAGGGAAAGAAGGAGGTAGATGGGTCAGTGTCAGAGCAATGCAATGTGAGAGAGACTCAAGTGGTCGTTACTGGTACTAACAATGGAAGGGGCCACAAGCCAAGATAAGCAGGCAGCCTCTAGAAGCCAGAAAGGCAAGAAAATTGATTGTCTCCTAGATCCTCCAATAGGAACGTGGCCCTGCCAACACCCTGATTTAAGCCCAGTGAGAATCATTTCAAACTTCTGATCTTCAGAACCGTAACATAATAAATTTGTGTTGTTTTAAGCCACCAGTCTTGTGGTGATTTGCCACAGCAGCAATAGAAAACAAATGCAAACTGATTTCAACATTATAGTAATGGGTACAATGACAGAAAATAAGCCATCTCAGGCAGATAATCTGCAGTACTGACTGTGAGCTCTGGGAAACCTCATGCCCAGAAGAACAATTTCATTTCCAGTTCTCTGGGCCTCTGTATCTGAAGCTGAGGTAGGGGATAACTTTTCTTCTTCCTCTGCTTCTTTTAATAAGGCTTAGTTCCTTTTGTCAAAGTGATTTATTGGGATATAACCCCTAGCTTCACTGATTGCTGGATTACAATGAATCTTGGAAGCTGTTCATAGATGCTTCTGATTTAGGGAGCACTAGCAAGAGTTTGCATTCATGAACAGCAATATGGACACTGGTAATATTAATCTTGGCCTTCATGGCCAGTTCATATGTCTTCTGCTTCTTTGAGATTTTCCTGATCTTCTCGCTATAAGAAATCTCTCTCTTCTATAGTGCACATTCCCTTCTTGCTTGTAACTTAGCTATTATGTAGACATCTTCACACCCTGTTGCAGTGGAAGGAGAACTGGACTAATGGTCTGAAAGCCAGGCTACACGTCTGGCACCCAGTCCTGTGCCGTGACCTCAGAGAGCTAGCACTTAGAGAATGAATACCTACCATGACCCATACCTGCATTCCAGTAGGCATTCTCTAAACATTTACTCTGTGCTTTCTTTGTTCATCATCCACTGATAATGTGCAGGGCTTTGAGGTTGACACAAAGGGGACTTCCAGGTCATTGAGACTTCATGCATTCTAATCTCATGGATGAGGAAAATTATCCTGGTGATAATTGTATATAGGATGGGGGAGAGGGCGACAGGCAGAGAGAGAGGAGAGAGCACATGGATAAACATGGGAATTTGGACTTATTTGAGAAAGAGAATTTTGGGAACTATATGAAATTTTCTTTCCATATAATCTTGATATGGTTTGACTCTGCCCTACCTAAAATTTCATCTTGAATTGTAATCCCCATAATCCCCACATGTCAAGGGCAGGACCAGGTGGAAGTGATTGGATCATGGGGGCTGTTTCCCCCATGCTGTTCTCATGATAGCGAGTGAGTTTTCAGGGAATCTGATGGTTTTATAAGTGTCTGGCATTTCCCTGCTTGCACCCACTCCATCCTGCCGCCCTGTGAAGAAGGTGACTGCTCCTCCTTTGCTTCTTTCCATAATTGTAAATTTCCTGAGGCCTCCCCAGCAATGAGGAACTGTGAGTCAATTAAACCTCTTTCCTTTATAAATTACCCAGTCTCGGGTATTTCTTCATAGCAGTGTGAGAACGGACTAACACAGCCCCTACATCTCTTATACAACCAAGTATGCTAAAAATATTCATTCAGTTTCTCTGCAGAATTGGAAAGCATTTAAGCCAAAGCATGCTGGGTTCCCAAGTACTGTTGTGGTGCAAGAAATGAGCTTATGCAGCTCTGAGAACACCCAAGTCAGTCTCTGGGAATCTCGTGCCCAAGAACTGGGAGGATCAAGCTGAAGAAGTGATGTATCTATGACAGTGAGGCCTTGGCCCAAATGAGCAGGAATATATCACAGGGCCTAGGAATAGACCTAGATGTAGGGCCAAGGCCCAGCCATGGCTACTGCAGCATCCATGGAGATGCCATTTGTCATACTTTTTAAACCACCTGCTCCATTTCTAAGGTCACTGAAGCTGTAGCTAAGAAAGTAAAGCTGAAGAGATTCTGTGTTTCTAGTTGTAAGAGCCCCACAGACTGGTAGACCAGAGAGGCAGGATTAATTGAAGGAGAAATATCCCTTTGATCAGCCCTTTCCTGGAGCCCTCTTTTATTCATTTTAGATCACATCTCCCTGGCCATTTATGAGAATCTCACAAACAGAACACAGGCCCCATTCATCTAGGTATCCTTGGCCTTCTCAGTGCCTGGAGTAAGGATTGCCTGTTTCTTCTCTCTCTCATTTCTCCCTTTCCCCTTTATTCCTCTCTTCTCCCCTCCCTTCATCTTTTCTCCTTCCTCTCACCTCTATCCCGAGCTCCTTCTCCCCTCCCTTCATCTTTTCTCCTTCCTCTCACCTCTATCCCGAGCTCCTTCCCTTATCTCATTTGTGTTTTTATTGCTCTCTTAACTTCCTTCCCAGGAAAGAATTTGTTACTAAATATTTATACTTTATTATGAGGTTATGGTCACATCCTACTTTTCTGAAGGTCATTTGCTTTTTAAATCCTATTTTTCTTTATGTAATGGGGCCACATTAAAAAATAAAATAAAACAAAACAAAAATGATCACTTTGACACATACTTCCCCTCCGATGTAAGGAAATTGGTTCTTGAGTGAGAATTCTTGAATTCCAGTCCCAGCTCCCCAACTGCTAGCATTACAGTTTTGGGCAAGTTATTTAAACATTTGCATCTCAACATTCTCATCTATGTAATGGGGTTAATAATTAAGTTGTTCTATTGAGATACTGTGACAATTCAGTAAGACAGTTTACGTAATGCACACAGCACACTGTGTGTCATGTGGTAGGAAACCAATATTATTGTACCACAAACTATAATACATAAAAGGGATAATGATTATTATTATCCTGGAGAATCACTGCCCTACAGCCAGCCCAGTGTGGTGGGATGTGCCAGACTCTTATTATAGAGAGATTACATCAAAAGGGATATCACAGGAGAGCCACAAATTGCATACTGGATTAAATGGGTAAACCCAGGAACTCATTCAGGTTAGGCCGCAAAGGCTGGGAAGAGAAAGTTATGGCAAAAAATGTCGTAAATCCTAAGGAAAGATTATATTTTAATGCAAGTTTTCTAGTTGGACTTCCAAATAGTCTACTCGTTTGTCTATATGAAGTACATGCTGC
Organism: Alouatta palliata; assembly: GCA_004027835.1. Taxonomy (NCBI): domain Eukaryota; kingdom Metazoa; phylum Chordata; class Mammalia; order Primates; family Atelidae; genus Alouatta; species Alouatta palliata. Next base: position 15,750 of record PVKV010006023.1, read on the forward strand.
ACATGCTTTGATCATAAGAGTCATAAGAACTATTTTCAAGATACGTTAGTGCAATATTGCTGGAACCGTCTTAGGATGGAAGGTATTTTTTCCCTCGGCTTTCTATTTGAAACTCCGATCGACCTTGTGAATTCAACAGGGCATTCAAAACAGAAGGCTGCAGTGCTTAGTTGTTTAATGGACATCCATATACATATTTTAAAGAAGTCTATTCAAGACACATTTACTAACCTTTCAGAAACGAACCTTCAGCTAAGTGAAATTGCTTGAGTCTGATCATGTTTGGGCAGAAAGTTCATCCAGACAACATTTAGGAATTTTCAAAGTAATTGAGAAACCCCAAGATAGAAAGGCTTGATACACTTTAATGGGGAGGTGATATTGAGGGTAGAGTAGAGGGTGCCTGAGGGTGAATAACTTTCATCACTTTGATGAAAAAATCTTACAATGTGAAGAGACATTAAGGGTCATACACCGACCTTGTCTTTGTTTCTTGCCCCATCAAGTCCTGATGTTAAACGGCTTCTTTCAACAACTAAATCTCATTTTTCTCTCCTGCTTTGGAATTCTCAATCTGTCATGCAGTCTTTTGTTTTTTTGTGTGTTTTTGAGACAGGGTCATACTCTGTTGCCCAGGCTGGAGTGCAGTGATAATGGCAGTATCTGCCTCTTGGGCTCAAGCAATCCTCCCACCTCAGCTCCCCAAGGAGCTGAGACTACAGGCCCATGTCACCATGCTCAGCTAATTTTTGTAATTTTGTAATTTTCTCCATGTTGTCCAAGCTGGTCTTGAACTTGTGAGTTCAAGTGATCTGTCCACCTGGCCCTCCCAAAGTGCTAGGATTACACGCACGTGCCACGGCACCTGGCCAATGCTGTCTTTGTGTATGCCCATTTATGTTCCTGGGATAGTCACTTCTTTTCTCCAAACTCATTTTCAATGACCTAGATTAGGTTTCTCTCTTCAATGCGACCTTCCAGATGATGCCAACCATCCTGATGGCTTGCTTTTCTTAGCTCCTATTGACTGAGAGAAGAAATTTTCCTTCTAGAACTTTACTACTTTTTAACTTTTCAATGTATCATCCTGATTTCTCCTATACTAAAGTCAAGAATTATGAAAAGCTAAAGGATTCAAAGCCACCTGTGTCCACTTTCAAGTCCCTGACCTTGAACAAGCCAACTCTGCTCCTATACATCCTTTTTATGCATTAGTAAATTTTTTAAATAGATTATTTTATCACTAAATGATTTCTAAAAGATTGTACAAATACGGGTGTAGGGATGAAAAAATTTTCTTTCCTTATTTCTTAGGTTTAGTAGTCAGGCCCTGTAAATTGAACTGGCAAAGGACAGAGTGATGGGAAAAATAGATAATAGAGTTTATTTACATGTGCAGTGCAAATGTACATGTGAGAAGTCAATGAAGAGTAATTCAAATAGATGCTTAGAATTGTTGGCTTATATAATCATCCCAATAAAGGGTGATCAATTTTGAAGTGACAAGACAAAGAAAAAAGGGTTCGGGCTTCTAGAGTGGTAAATTGTTGAAAGAAAAATACATAGGAGAAACTAATGGAATATAAGGCTTATTTGTATGATTTGTTACACAGACCCCACTGGTGCCAATTTTCTGACCAGTGATTATAGTTGTTTCTTCCTTCTGATACAGGAGAGCAGAAGGGAATACTTTACAAAGAGAAATTTATACATCTATCCCCTGCCTTTAGGCAGAAAGGGGGAAGGTAGAGAGCTTTTCCTGAGTCTCCTGTTTCAGTTGCCTTCAGTTGAAAATAATCCTTATGCCAAAGTGACATATTTTGGAGTAACATTTTCTGATTCCCTTCATAGACTAATAATCTTAATTATTATTAAGATTAAATAATCATAAACTAATAATCAAATTTAAATTTGACTTATTTCTATATGCATTGCTATTCTATGTATTTGAGGAGAGAACAGGCAAACAGTAAATATATCTGACTTTAATGTTTTCCTCAATCTTGCTACACTTATTTTTGCATTTATTGTAATGTCAACAAATAGTATGAGGAACATTTCTTAACCGAGACTATCACCTGGTGAAATTTCAAACTGAAGCTATAACAAGGAAGGAAAAATGATCAATTTCAGGTTTTAGATAAATCATCCCATTTGAGATTATTTAAAGGATCACAATGGAGTGGGGCAGGCAAACAGAAAGTCTACTGGCCCTCTCTCTTTAGCAGACTGGTCAGTTGATTTGGACATGCCTCCTTGGAGTGAGTTCTTACCTTCCTAAGAGTTTCTGAAGATATTTTCCTTTCGAAGTCTCTTACTCTGTTAAATGGTCCCAGTTAAAGAACCATTCAACATGGGGCAGAAGGGCCTGAGAGCGGAGTGGTGAATGATGAAATGTGGAGAACCTGGTACCGAGTACACCCACATTCAAATCCCGGTCCTACCAACTGCTATCTATGAGACTTCAGGCAAGTGGCTTAACCTTTTAAAGCCTTGAATTTTCTCCTTGAAACCAAACTATAGTATAGATTTCAGGAAATTATAAAAGGATTAAATTAGTTAATATCTGTAAAGATTTTAGAGTAGTGCTTGACACTATGAAGTTCTCTACTATGTTTGGAGTAAATCAGGTATAAACCCTGGTTATGTCTCTTGTTTAATGTAATTTTGTGAAAATAAATTAATTCCAATGCCCCTTAGCTTTTATTATTCTTTGAAATAGTGATAACACCTAAGCTATTGATTTGGGGTGACGTGAAACTAGTTTATACATGTAAACTACATAATACAGTGCCTGGTTTAGAGTCAGCGGGTAAAAGCCATTAGTGTAACTTTGGTATTTCCTTCCTTTGGTCTGAAAGACAGACCTCTATCGGTCACCCATTATGATATAAAGAAAGGGGTGAGCCTGAGAATGAGGGAGAAAGCCAAGATGTTTTAATATAAAAAGCTGAGTTGGGGCTAGCAAATTACTGCAATAAAATGATTGTGCCATGATCTGGTTGTTGCTCAGGCTGGTCTCAAACTCCTGCGCTCAAGTGATCCTCCCACCTGGGCCTCCCAAAGTGCTATGCAGGCAACTATTCTTTCCCAGAGTGGCCCTAGATAAACATCATTCCCCAGATGCCCCCTGCTTCCCTAGACTTCTCAGATGAAGCATGAAACTCCTCTGATGGTGCTGTCACCTTATAAAATCTCACAGGTGGGGGTGCATGTGGAAGAACCCCAGCATACTTGGGAGCCAGCAGATTTGATCCAGTAGCCACAGCTGACAGACAGAGCTCAGAAAGCATGTGGTAACGGTAGCTAATGCAGATAGGAAGGGGCTGGACATCCAATCAGCTGGCAGATTCTAAACAGAGAATACTATTGTCCTGAAGGCAAACCCTATCTGAAATCCAACAAAATCATATTCATGGGACTTCCTGTGAATTTCAAAAAGGATAGGGATTTTATTCCTGGAAAATGAGATGTGGCAATTTTAAAATACTTCACCAACTCTGTAAACCAAGAGATCAATTGGCAAATATTTGCTGAAATCTGCTGATAGAAATAAAGTGAAAAGCATGAATTTAGAAGCCAGGCAAAGCAATGATTGAATTCTGGGTTTTCTAACCCTATGATCCCCTGTCTGCACTTTAGTTGTTTTCAACTACAATATGGTGTGATGTAGGGTTAAAAGACACGTTTACATTTAATTGACCTAATTAATTTCTGTAATTTTTATTTTAACTTTTGACTTTCTGTAGCTAAAGTTTGGTGGAAATTTCAGAAAATGGTTACCTAAAACATTTTTTCCCACTAATTATGAAAACCTGCTTCCCCTCCCCAGGCTTGCTGACATAACTGAGAAGAAAATGTTTGAATGGTTGGGTGATCAGGCAGATAGATACAAAGATATCCCTTATAAACATTTTATTCAAAATGAAAAGCACCTTTGGCAGGACCAACTTATTCTAGTATGCAAGGGAAATGAACAAACCTGTGAGTTGAGGTGATCAGCAGGGCCTCATGGGAAAAACAGTGGAACTAGACCTTGAAGCAGGGGTGGCAGGACCAGGGAAGAGCAAAACAGTTTCAATCAGGGAAACCTTGCAGAGCCTCTAAAGAGTTGGAACTTGGCTGGTCACGGTGGCTCATGCCTGTAATCCCAGCACTTTGGGAGGCTGAAGCAGGTGGATCACAAGGTCAGGAGTTCAAGACCAGCCTGGTCAAGATGGTGAAACCCCATCTCTATTAAAAAAATTACAAAAAATTTAGCTTGGTGTGGTGGCTTCAGCCTGTAATCCTAGCTCCTCTGGAGGCTGAGGCAGAGAATTGCTGGAACTCGGGAGGCGGAGGTTGCAGTGAGCTGAGATTGTGCCACTGCACTCCAGCCTGGGCGACAGAGCAAGACTCCATCTCAAAAAAAAAAAAAAAAAAAAGCTGGAACTTCCACCATAATTTCACAACTACCATATGCTGAGCAGGGAATCACAGGGATTGGGCTCAACTCCCCACAGACTTAGTTAATTCTTACGTGAATCATAAGAAGGGGCCAGTAACATTCCCATTTTAAACTGAGATTCAGAGATGGAGCGGATTCTCCAAGGTCATGGAGCAAGCAAGGGACAGGCTAGTATTTTACCCAGGTCTACCAACCTCAAAACTTGAGCATGGTATACTATAATACTTCTAGTAATGATACACGTTACCGTTCTGGATGGTTACCGCCTCTATAAAGTCTCCTTCCTGATACCACCAAGCCCTTTCCCAAGTAGAGTTGATCTTCCCTCCTTGTGTTCCCATGGTACTGTGCAGAGACATCTATTCGAGTGTTGGTGCATTTATTGGTCACATTTTACTTCATGCCTGCCTCCTCATTAAACTATAAGCCCCCAAAAGGAAGAACTGAGCATTGTTCATCATTAGATCATCGATGTGCCATTTATAGCTCATAGTAGCAGCTTAATAAATGCGAATGAATGACTGAAAGAATGAATACCTGTTGCCTTCCCGTCACTATGCCCACTGCTTGGCAAGTTAGTTAACCTCTTCACACTTTGTTTTCCTCACCTACAGAGTTAAGAGGATTATAATACCGACCACACAGAGCTGTAAGGATAAGTTAATTGTTGATAAGTCACTACAATTTTGATGAACACATAGTAAATGCTTAGTACATGTTAACTATTATTGTGATCACATCTAATTCCCGTAAGTCCCTTTAAATGGAGAATTTTAAATGAATGAAGTATTATGATCTTGACTTCATAGACTAGGACCTGTTATTAGAGTGGTTAAGTGCCTTGCACAAGATCACACAGCAGAAAAGAAGCAGAACTTGCAAATATCCCTGGGGGTCTGAACTTTTACTCACAAACCCTGATATTTCCAGCTCACATACAGGGGCCCGGTTGATTCTCTTCACCGCCATTTTTAGGTTGGACTTCAGCAGAGTGGAGCTAACCAACAGAGTAATTCAGCCAATGTGGTCCTGGCACAGCACAGGGTCTGTCTGGACTGGTTTAGACTACCACGCCGATGGCATCCCTGCGGACAGTGCTGTCCACGCTTCCCAGTTGATAAGAGTCACCTGGATTTCTTACTTAATGACACACACTCCAGGCTCCTCTGATGAGAGTGTTTCTAAAAAAAACACCACCAGGTTATTTTTATCATCAGAGAAGTTTGTGAAACGTTGCTTTGAGAGAGGCTGAGACCAGACTTTAAAGGATGATGGCGGTACACACCTTCCAGGGAACAGTTGCGAACGTCTTAGGTGTTACCGGTACTGCTCCGCCACGCCCCCCTCCACTTTTGTAAATATAAGGACTAAATCAGTCTCCCTTAATAATGCACCTGACGTGATAGGGGAGAGCAGAACAAGGAGTGGCGTGGCGGGGAGGCTCAGGTGTTCTTGCTTGACAGTCATTGACTCGTGGAGCTTTGCTACTGCACTTTTCTCCCTGGAAAAGCTGCTCATAGACTTCCACCGGGGCTTTCAGAAAGGGCCCGTAGGCACCAGCCACCAGAACTGATTATTTCCTAGCATTCGGAGAGGGGCTGAGCTGTCTCCCAGAGGAGGCATTGGGAGGAGAGAGCAGCAGCTTTGGCAAAAAGGGGCCATTCGCAAGCTTCCCTGGCAGGAAACTAGCGCGCAGACAGATCTGCCCAGCCACGCGTCGTCAGCTAGGGGAGCGCGCGGTGCTCTCCCGGGCAAGTTTCCTAGGAGTGTCCCTTCTCGCCACGGACACTGCAAAGTCTCCAGTTCTCCGACAGACGTTTCCCTCGCAGCACTCTGAAGTCGAAATACTCGCCCGCTGGCTGCAGCGCGGAGTGGAGAGGTCCGTACGCTGTGGTTAGGGGGAGCCCCGCCAGCCAAATGCCAGGATCAGCATGAGAGGCTGGACTTTAGCCCAGGTCTGTCCGCTCCCCGGGGGGCCGCAGGCTTTGCAGGGTGTATCTGCGAGGAGCTGCTCACTTTTTCCCCTTGCAAGTCTTTGTTCCAAGCCTGACGTTGCTACGCTTCTGTAATTAACTCCCTCCTCTCCAAAGGAGTCTGGAGGCTGGGATGCTCTGCCAGCTCAGAGGATGTTGACTCTGGAGTGGGAGTCCGAAGGACTGCAAACAGTGGGTATTGTTGTGATTATATGTGCATCTCTGAAGCTGCTTCATTTGCTGGGACTGATTGATTTTTCAGAAGGTAAAGTGGTCGCTCCCAGTCTGTGCTGTTGGGCAGGTCAGGTTTAGAAGTAGATACAGAAACTGCAGAAGTTGAGAAGGCTTAATACCCAAAGTAAAAGTTTTAAAATATGCGTGTTGGGCATAGAGTATCCTAGCGACTGGACAGCTCATTTTGGTTTTTCCAGATACTTGATATTAGAAGGGAAAGGATATTGTACTATTATCTTTCTATTTAAAATCTACTTGAGTTTAGTATTTTGTGGGTTAAATATGTTTCTAAGGTGGGGAGTTAGGACTCTCTCCTATGGGATGATAATACAGGTTGGTATTTGGTTGTTAATTTCATGTTGGCTACCACGCCTTAATGTCATTAGTGATTTCATCCTATGGAAGAATATCTTGATTTGTGAAGAGAATATCTGTTTACCTCGTTAGTTAGGAGGTATGGGGTGAATCCGGGTTGTTTGTTATGATATAAAATGGGTAAGCTTTTAATATAAAATTGAGTTAATGGGTGCTCAGCAAAAATGTGCTTTGAACGCTTAATCTGCGAAAGTGTTTCATTTGCATTCCCCACTGAGTCTCATTGCTCATGTGTCTCCAGAGTGGAAATTCATAAGCAGTGGACAGCACTGTTGCTATCAATAAATATTGGATCCATCTAATATAAATTTTACTCTTGCTATCCAAAATGAATTTTGTTATTCAAAGATTGGAGAGTTTTAAAAAGTTGATTAACTTTGCTTTAGCTATTTGAATATATGTGTATGTATCATACACACATAAATATTTTTATAAAATACTGCTTTTGTTAAAATAATATACTTTGAATCATTTAAACCTAAATCATTTGATATCAATTCTACATACAAGCTCTTCTTCCTAAGTGAACGAATGGCGTCCCTGAGATACTTGCTAATATTTCTTCCAGATATGGATATGATCTTTTTTTGCCAAGTTATGAATATTTACTTCTCACATTGTGTTTAATGTGGGAAGATGGAAATATTTTAACTTGCCTATGCTTTCTGTAATCTTTCTAACTACAGGAGCTAAGACCTGATAGCTAAGATGACATCATCCCAAACCACATCCGGTATACAGGTTGTTTCGGTTAATATGTTAATAATGGTCAATGTATCTTATCTTCAGAAAGTCCTTTTTTTTCCCTGCAAAATAGGTTCAGTAGGTTCTAACTGTTTAGACTACTATAAGAACATACATTCTCTTGTAATCTTCATATCTTCTTTAAAGTATTCTTAATGAGTTCTGCTTAGACACAATACAAATAATACTGTAATGGGATGAACACCTCAGAATTTACTTCTTTTTCTTTTTCTTATATTTCACAGTAATTTTGTTTAACCCCTGAAGGAAATCAATGCATAATCAAGCTTCTCCAGTGTTACACAATTTGCATTCTCTTGAGATTTCTGCCTCAATACACTAAATGCTGGCGTCTTAATACAGTACAAGTAGTTTCAATTTCTATGATTGGAATAATTTGCTTCTGTTTCATTTTGTCACCATATTTTTGTTCTCTGGACTTAATTGAGTGATAGCCCCAACTTTAGTGCATTGCACTCAAGCTGACTTGGTTTCAGAGCTGGGTTCTAAAGGGCAACCTCCAAGAATGTATTGAGGAAGTCAACTTTCACAGTGCTATGAGGATAGAGCACAGTTCTTATGTGGTCAGTGTTAATAACTTAGAAATTTAAAATCAAAAGTCCAAAGTGTAAGGCCCCTAATAATGATTCAACTTTTATTCTTCAAGGTCTGTTTCATATCAATAAAGTTGAAGGTCTGCAGATTCAAACTTCAAATTTGAGTTTCAACAAAATGAAAATTAGGATTGGAAACCTGACTCCCCAAACTAAAATCATAGAAATTTTGAGCTGGTCTGAAATGTCTGTCTTGGGAGAGATATCTAAATCATATTCCTATCCATATCCGAATCTATATTTCTATATCTACACACACATATAGATGTACATTAATATAGATATTATGTGAAATGTCCAGTAAGCTGGAGAAACTTTTGATTATGGAATCCATGATGATGCTAAAATACAAGGATGCAGGTTTTCACTATACATAAGGGAAGACCCACATATACTTGTTGAATCAGTCTTTTTTTCCTCTGAAACACATGTTAGAAAATACTAGTCTAGTCCAACTCTTACTTTACATAGGAGACAACTACAATCCAGTGAGGTTCACTGACTTGTCATAAGACAAATGTAACTGGAATCAGAAGCTGGATCAAAACCAAAGACTACTGAATCCTATACAGTGCTTTTCCTGCTATAACATACTTTTATACATCTTCCTTAATATTGAGAAAGGGAATAAATGAAAATACACATAAGAAGTTTCTGGAATTCTTGAGTCTTATCCTGAAATGGCTGTTATTACCATGTGAAATATTTGTAGCAAATGCATTTAAAAGAAATAAAATCATATAATAGGCACATAATTTCTACAAAGTTTTGACCTCAATCCAGGCATGGGACCCAAGCATGGGAAATAAATGAGCTAAGCCAGACCACTGAACTTTGTCATAGATTAGAGGCAAGATTAGGACAAATGCATGCCATGTGGTCTCCTCAGCCCCTTTCAAACCTCAGGGTCTGCACTGAATTTTGACCAAATGTAACTTACTTTCAATCATGATGAATGTCCATTTCAAGTAGAGTCTGATAATGAAGCCTAATGAGAAGGTGACCCCTCTGTCCTAGGCCTCCTGCCTGCTTCTTTAGACTATAACATTGTCTATGCAGAAACAGAACCTGGACTTTTTGATCAGTAGCCAAATAGAGGATTAAGGAAAAAAGGAAGCTAATGTGCAAACCACACATAAAAAATTAAATTACCAGAGGCTTCATTCTTTCTAGCTACAAATAATAAAGGCTGACAGGGTTATCCCAATGCAAATTGCTAAACTCTTTACTAAGATTGTACCATCTAGAGAATATGACCCACAGTAGACCAGGTAATTAGCCTCTTTTTTTTTATTTTTTATTTTTGTTTTTTTTTGGTGGTGAAGTGACAGTGAAGAGGCCCAGAGTAGAAGTTTGAACTTCTTTTAGGCAGCATTGAGCTTATATGTCCTCAGGAATCAGTGATACCTCAAGGTACCATCATGGAACATTTACTCCACTGTGATTTTGTATGTAATACATTAGAAAGTACTTCTGAGTCTATTTGAATAAGAGGGCCCATATTAATATTGAAATAAAGCAGTATTGCCTTAATATTTTCATCTCTGATGCTGATGAGAATTAGACATAGATAGGAAAGGGTTAAGAGAAACAATTCTCTGATTCAGTTTCCAATTTTGATAAAGTCTTATTTTAAAAGAACTTTTCATTGAAATTCAAGACTCAGGATACAAAAGCAGTTTGTAAGGAGGATCAAAATCACTAATGTGATTTTAATATAGGGATTTGAAATTTTGCACATACCTACTCATAAGGCGAAAGAGAAAGAACACTCACAAGATTAATCTAATCATGTCATACTTTAGCTTGTAATCTTGTCATACTGAATTTTAATGTGTGCAGGGTACCCTGTTGGGTATTGACTGAGAGGGTGGGAAAGTGCAATATGAACATTAACGTCCCCTCAATAAGCTTATATTCTAGTAAAGGAGGCTACTTACTAAACAAGACATCAGGAATAATGCTGGGCATAGGCCCAAGCCATGGCCTGTAGAAGCACAGGTAGAATGGTTCATTCTGGAAAGGACTCCAAGGAAAGTTTAATGGAGAAGAAAAAATAATTGTACAGGATCTTGGAGTGGGAGAAGGGTTTCCCAAACTGAAAAATCCAGGAAGGCAATTCCAGGCTGAGCAAAGAAATTGAGCTACGACTCTAATCAGAGACAGTGGGTGCCTTGCATGGATTAGGACAGTGACTTGGGTGTGGCTTGTAGCACATGGGTCTAAGAACATTAAAATATGTGGCTGGACAAGTTACTTGGGATTCAACCCTAGAAGTGCACACTTGTTTTCTAACTATTGAAGAGCCATTGACTCGAAGACTTCAACTTTGAGGGAGCAAGTGGGGCAGATCCATGTTTTAGGTAGATCAACCTGAGGGTAAGTGAAGATGAATTCAGAGTTAGGAAAGTGGAAGCAGAGATACTAGTTATGCTTTTGTAGCAATTCAGATGGGAGATTAGAAGGACAATAATCTACAGAATTCCCTGCTTAATAAAATACGTGGGGAGAACTGTCCATTTCCAGTTTTTCCAGACATTCTTATTTAATATGATATCCGTGACCTGCAGCTCTTTGGAAAGAACATGATTATACTTTATTTCAGAGCAATGTTATTTGGGTTTATTAAATATCTTTCTAATGAGAAAGAAAGAAATGTGGAATACGCAGAGATCATAGCTATAGGTATAGTTGCTCCATTTGTGGTAGGAACTTATAAATTTGGATAGATTTATTGAATATCTTATAAGGTCTTCAATTATTGTAAGCTTTTTATTTTGAAAAATTTTACAAAACAAGGTATAGAAAATAGTGTAATGAATGGTCATATATCTGTTTTCTAGCTTCAATAATTACCAATACTTTGCCATTTTTTTCATATGGCTTGCATTTAACAAATATTTCTTGATTGTCTACAGTATGTCAGGCACTAGGCTAGGCTCCAGAATGTAGAGATCAATTAAAGATAGTTGCTGCCTTCAAGGAATTCTCAGTTGCATAAGAAGAAAAAGAATACAAACAAATAAAATGTAATACTTCATGGTAAATAGACCAGTACAAGAAAATCCAAGAAGAATGTAAAGTGATTAAGTCCAAGTAGAGGAGATGAAAACAATCAGAGATGACTCCATGGTGGAGGTGACCTGTAATGCTGGTTTTATGGATGAATAGAAGTGTCTAAGATTGGTATGCAAGAATGGTGCTTATGCAAATACTATATGCAGAATACTGGGTGAGGTAACACCATGAACAAGCACAGGGCCATGATACACTGTGTGAAATTCCTGGAACAACAATAAAAAAGCATGAGAGGAGTTGACAGTTTTATTCCTTCTCCTTGACTGTACAATTATCCTTGCTGTTAAGCACAGTGCTTGGTGTATGGAAGTTACTGAAGAATTATGGCCTTAATGCCGTTTGCTTCCGTACAGGAATATTGCCGGTACTCTTCTACTTATCCCACATAATAAATAACCTCCAGTATCATTTTCAGGTTTCCATAGTAGCCTAAAAACTGTTGATTCATTGATTAAGATTTTTGTAATGTATCTTTTTTCTATTAGTAAGAGTTCACATCAAAATCCTCTTGCAAAGTAAAGAAACACCAAAAACATCTGTTTGTTAGAACTCCTGACCCAGGGAGATAATTTCAATTAAGATAACCAACAGTGAGCTGCAGAATCCCAGCTTATATGATCTCTGGTTTGCTAGAAAAGCAACACATTCAATTCTGTAACTGGAAAAACGTTTAGATTTATTGCTAAGATTTAACAAATAATATTACTGTGTAGAAGGGAAGGGACGATAGTCAGGTGCTTTACTGCCTTCAAGAAATTTTCAGTTGGTTAGAGGCCAGACAGCTCATGAATAACTAATCCAAAATGAAAAAATCTTCTGAGAGGGAGTGAGGCCTTTAGAAAACTCAAGGACAAGACCCATGTAGAAGATTTTTGGGAAGGCTGCATGAAGACAGTGACATTTAGAATCTCAAGAGTTGAGAGAGCCAAGACTTTGACAGGCAAAGACTAGAAACTAAAAGCAGAAATTTGAACTATATTTTTAAAAGACAGGCAGTTTTCTGAAATCATTTTTGTAACCAGTTTGGCACTAAAAATTTCATTCATTATTTAAAATACCAAGTTTCTGCTTGGACCTAGTAATGTGCTTGATACTGATTAGTTTGGGGACGATTATTTTCCAGCTCTAATTATTTTTACTTACTTTGAAACCTGTGCCTCACTCCATCTGGAAGAGGAGAGCTACAATTTTAAGTGGACAGTGAGAAGAGTAGAAGGGAAATAGAATTTATACTCATCATGCCCTCCAGCCAAAATCATCAGGAAACACACCTGTGGTTGAATAATTTTCATTTATTGTTCATTGCAGAGAGATAGAGAGAACACACACTGCAGAGACATGTGGAATGTCTCAGAGAGTGTTAGACTTATTACAGGGTTGGAGCTCATTTTGAGGCCTTTGGAGAAGGTTTAAGGGAGCAAGTCATTGACCTGGACAGGATGCTGTCAAGAAGTCAGAGTCATGCTGTGATTGGGTTCTTACTTGTATCTACAAGTAGTGAAGACAAGACAGAGGCGAAAGCTGTAATAGGTAAAGAAGCAGCAGTTACTCATATTAGCTGGGATAGGGGATATTTTATTATTTTTGTGGTTTAAAGTTCATGTCTGTCCAGACGCAGTGGCTCACACCTGTAATCCCAGCCCTTTGGGAGGCCGAGGTGGGTGGATCACCTGAGGTTGGGAGTTCAAGACCAGCCTGGCCAACATGGTGAAACTCCATCTCTACTAAAAACACAAAATTATCTGGGCATGGTGGCACATGCCTGTAATACCAACTACTTGGGAGGCTGAGACAGGAGAATCACTTGAACCTGGGAGGCGGAGGTTGTGGTGAGCCAAGATTACACCACTCCACTACTCCAGCCTAGGCAACAAGAGTGAAATGCCGTCTCAAAAAAAAAAAAAAAAAAAAAAAAAATAGTTCATGTTTTTGCCTCTGTTCAGACATTATTATAGAGGGCTCTTGTTGTATTGATTACCCATGGATCCACAGTGGTGTTTTCTGATGTTCATATTCTATGAAATGGTTTATAATCAACAAGAAAACACCAAGACGTAACTAACAAACCACTCAGCTCCTTCCAGGGACCCACAGGTGCTTTTGTCTTTCTCTCACATAATAAGGCAGAGAGCGGAGTGAGACTAGAAAGTAGTCTAGGTCTTAATTCAGTAACTATGAACAAGTTACTTAATCCTCCCAAGCTTCAATTTCCTTTTCTGTGTAATGAGACTAATAATCCTAATCTTTGAAGAGTATTGTAGGCAATACTAAAATATAAGTGGAATATCTAGCTCCATTCTTCATTCACAAATAGGAACCAGTAAGTGCCTTTCTTGTAACTGCGTTGAAATGACAGGTGGCACGTTCCCAGTTTCTTGAGTTTGACTAGCCATTCTCTGAAGAATGCTTCAGAATCACCTAGCTGACCTGTTAGATACAGATGGTTGGGCCCAACCCATGGAGTTTCTAACTCATTAACTCTGAGGTTGGGGTTGAGAATTTGCATTTCTAATGAGTTCTTACTTGAGGATCATGCTGCTAGTCCAGGAGCTGAACTTTGAGAACCATTGAGTTAAGTAATAGATCAGAAAGACCAAACCCATAGTATCTGCAATGTGTTCTGCACCGAGTTGTCTGACACCTGCTGAGCTTGATTCTCAAGCAGAGACCAGCCAGCTTTTTCAGCAGTAAACATTTTAGATTTTGTGGGCCATGCAGTCGGTCACAACTCCTCGACTCTGTTGTAGCACAAAAGCAGCCAGATATAATACACTAACAGATGGGTGTGGCCATGTTCTAATAAAACATTGTAGATGTTCCAGTTTGAATCCCATTCAGTTTTCATATGTCATAACATATTTATTTAATGTCTGCTTTTTTAATCCATTATTTTACATGTGAAACAATGCTTAGCTGGCAGATGATACCAAAATTGGCAATAGACTAGATTTGGCCCACCACGGTAATTTGCCAACCCTTGTTCTAGAGTTGGCAATAAAGGGAATCATTGAGAAGTTGAGAAAGGAATCTCAGGTTGATGACTTATTGTTTTTGGAAATTTAGCTAGATTTTTCTGTGCCTTCTGTATTATTGAGGGGATGGGGGTGTCTAGTCTCTTTTTAGGGGGTTGGTGGAATTGTCTGCCAAATTGTCAAGTGATTTGAATTAGCATATATGTGTTTGTTCAATAAAATGCCTTCCTTTTCCCTACTTTCACACTGCTGGACTAACTTAGATGGTTGTTATATAAATTAAGCCATCTGCCTAGTATTGTCATACAGTGAGTCAATGCCAGAGTGCCCTGTCCTATTGGTTTTCATTTTAGGTATTATCTCAGAAAAGTTGGAAATGTTGGAAATATATTCTTTTTATTGAGTTTGTAAACTCTTATTTCATATATTTGTTGAAGACTCATTTCAATTTTTAAAATTACATTGCTATTCAGACAGTTGCACTACATTGAACCTTTTGAGTCTAGGACACATACATTCAATCAACAAATGTTACAAAATAAAATTATTGTAAGTCTATACTCTTAAAAATAAAAGATAAGTAGTGGATAAGATCATGGTCTTTGAAGTGAGACAGACTTGGAATTCATTTCTAGCTATTCCTTTCACTGGCTGTGATCTTGGACAAGTTAGATAATTGCCTGAACCTCAGTTCTCTCATTTGTAAAATGGAATAATCATCTCAGCTACCTCATGGCATCATTTGGAAATTTAAATTAAATGGTACTTGTTAAAATTCTCCTTAGCACAGGGCCTACCTCACAGAGCTCAATAAATATTGGATATTATTTATAGTGTTAACTTTATTGCTATCTTTGCTTTGCACGGTCATCCTACCTATTATTAGCATAATCATTTACTCAATCATCTGGGAAAGAAAAGTTTTCAAATGTGGTCCGTGTCCCAAGAACTGCTAGTCATTGAAAAGATAAAAACATAATTTTGACTAAGTTGGGTTTATATATAAATGAACATACCAATTAGTTTAGTAAACTGTCTGGACCTCACATCTATGTAGACTTTAGAGGGACATAAAGGAAAGACTAACCAATTCTATTTAGAAAGTGGGGAGCATCAGAAAGGACTCACAGAGGTGATCTTTGAGCTGAATCTCAGCCACACATTTAGCACTCGGCATCAAGCAGCCCTGAGAACCACTGGCAACTGATAAAACCTACTTCAGCATTTCCAAGAACACCTCATGTTGATCTCAGATTCTAATTCCTGGCTTATATTATTCCCAGAACTCCTCCTCCTACACAAAGGCCAACCTTCTTTCCCCATTTCAACTTTAAGTGAAACCCATCCTCTCTTTAATACCACTCTTTCTTCCTGATCTGAATTCAATTACTCGTGAGGTATGTGGTACAGCAAACACAACACTTAATAGTAAACCTTGATGCACTATCCCTCAAATCACCTAATTTGTGTTCATTCACTTTCTCTCCATCTGAACAAGAGAGAACTCTCTACCTCAGCAGTGTTAATTTTCCCTGTATTTCCACAGTGTCCCGAGCTATATGGAGTGTATTATAAAGGCTCAACGATACAGGCATAGCACGGAGATACCTTGTGTTCTTGCACTTCACTTTGTTGTACTTTGCAGGTAATGTGCTTTTTACAAAGTGAAGGCTTGTGGCAATCCTGCTGAGCAAGCCTTTTGGTGCCATTTTTCCAACAGCATGTGCTCACTTTGTGTCTTTGTGTCACATTTTGAAAATTTATACAATATTTTAAACATTTTCATTATTATTATATCTGTCATAGTAATCTGTGACTAGTGAACTCTGGTGTTACTACAGAAATTTTTGTACTGCATACATCAGAAGTAATTGAATTCAGATTAAGAGCACCATGAACCACACCCATATAAGACTGCAAACAATCTATAAATACTGTGTTTGTTCTGACTGCTCCACTGAGCGGCCATTCCCCAGTCTCTCTTCCTCTCCACAGGGCCAGCCTATCCCCTGAAACACAACAATATTGAAATTAGGCCAATTAATAATCCTACAGTGGCCTCTACATGTTCAAGTAAAGGGAAGAGTTATACATCTCTCACTTTAAGTCAAAAGCTAGAAAGAATTAAGCTTAGTGAGGAAGTCATATTGAAAGTCAAGACTGGCCAAAAGCTAAGCCTCTTGTGCCAGTTAGCCAAATTGTGAATACAAAGAAATCGTTCTCAAAGGAAATGAAAAGTGCTACTTCACTGAACACGTAAAGGATTAAAAAGCAACACAGCCTTATTGCTGATATGGAGACAGTTTTAGGGATCTCAATAGAAAATCAAACCAGCAGCAACCTTCCATTAATTCAAAGCTTAACCCAGAACAAGGCGATTAAGCTCTTCATCTCTGTGAAGGCTGAGAGAGATTAGGAAGCTACAGAAGAAAAGTCTGAAGCTAGCAGAGGTTGTTTCATGAGGTTTAAGGGAAGAAGTCATCTCTAGAACATAAGAGTGCAAGGTGAAGCAGCAGGTATTAATGGAGTAGCTGCAGCAAGTTATACCTAGAAGGTCTAGCTAAGGTGACTACACTAAACAACAGATTTTCAATGTGGACGAAACAACCTTCTGTTGGGAGAAGATGCTATCTAAAAGTTTCATAGCTAGAGAGGAGAAGTCCATGTCTGGCTTTAAAGCTTAGACACGCTGACTCTCATGTTAGCAACTAATGCAGCTGATGACTTTAAGTTGAAGCCAGTGCTCATTCCATTCCAACATAGACTTCACCAGAATTCAGTTCCATCCCAACAAACTGCTTTCTTTGCCCATCTGGAAGAAGTTACTCATTTGTCCTAGTTTGATCATGAGATTGTAGTTGTTCAGTTAAATATTCAGGCTCCACTTCTAATTCTAGTTCTCTTTCTATTTCTACCACATTTGCAGTTACTTCCTTTACTGAATTATTGAACCCCTCACATTCATGAGAGTTGAAGTCAACTTTTTGGCCGACTTAAAAATTATGCTAAATCACTATGTTTGTGCTCTATAAGTGGAACAACAAAGCCTGAATGACAACACATTTGTTTACAGCATGGTTTGCTGAAAGTTTTAAGCCCACCTTTGAGACCTACTGCTCACAAAGAGATTCCTTTCAAAATATTAGTGCTCGGTACAATGTACCTGGTTGTCCAGGAACTCTGATGCAGATGTATAGGAGATTAATATTGTTTTTATGCCTCTGAACACAATATCCATTCTGCAGCCCCTGGATCAAGGAGTAATTTTGACTTCCGTATCTTATTATTTAAGAAATACATTTTGTAAGGCTATAGCTGTCATAAAGAGTAATTCTTGTGATAGATCTAGACAAAGTAAATTGCAAAGGATTCACCATTCTATATGCCATTAAGAACTTTCACAATTCATGACAGGAGGTTAAAATAACACTAACAGGCGTTTGAAAAAGTTGACTTCAACTCTCATGAATGATTTTGAGCGGTTCAATAATTCAGTACAGAAAGAAACTGCAAATGTGGTGGAAATAGCAAGAGAACTAGAATTAGAAATGGAGCCTGAATATTTATTTACGCTACTACTATCTCATGATCAAAGTAAAACAAACGAGGAGTAGTGTCTTCTAGATGGGCAAAGGAAGTAGTTTCTTGAGATGGAATTGACTCCTGGTGAATATGCTATGAACATCATTGAATTGATAGCTAAGAATTTAAAATACTCATAAACTTAGTTGAGAAGACAGCAGCAGGATCTGAGAGGATTGAGTCTAATTTTGAAAGAAGTTCTACCATGGATAAAATGCTACCAACAGCATCACATGCTACAGAAAAATCTCTTGTGAAAGGAAGAGTCAATCAACCAGGCAAACTTTATTGTCTTATTTTAAGAAATTGCTACAATTACTCCAACCTTCAGCAACCATCACCTTGATCAGTCAGCAGCCATCAACGTTAAGGCCAGAACTTCACTAGCAAAAATATTCTACTTGCTAATCTTTTTGCAAGATTGCTGAAGAGTCAGATGATTGTGAGCAATTTTTAACAGTAAAGTACTTTTAAATTACAGTTTGCACATTGTTTTTTAGACATAATGCTATTACACACTTAATAGACTATAGTATAGTGTAAACATCATTTTTATTCTAGCAGGAAAACCAAAAAAGGAAAGTGTGACTCGCTTGTGATATTTGTTTTATTGCAGTGATCTAGAACAGAACGCACATTATCTTTGAGGTATGGTTGTGTTTATCAGTGGGTTCTTCAATTGCATCTTTAATAGATTGACCTTTGAAATCAATATACTTGTCCTTTTAAATCCATATGCTTTTTAAATCAATATACTTATTCAACCTCATCCTCATACTGGGAGGTATACCTTGACTTTCTCGGGCAGAAAAGAGGCTCTAGCCCTGAAACTTCTATGCCTCCTTCTCCATTTTTTTGTGCCTGCCTTATGCTCTAGTGCTAGAAAACTCCCCATCATGTTCCAAACACTCTATACTGTTTCATCTTCATGGCTTTCCTTGAATATGAACTCTCCTCCTTCTAGAATATATCTCTCAGGTGTTCACATGATTCTGAATAACTCCTTCTTATCCTTTAAGCTCAGTTTAGGAGGTATTTTTTCCAGAAAGCCTCCTTTGTACCACCTAGTTAGATCAAGTGCCTATTTCATAGCACTTCAAACTGCGTTAAACTCTTGATTTCTATGTCTTTCTCTTTTGCTAAATTTCAAATGTCACTTAGGTAGAACGCTTACCTTTCTATCCTCAATGCCCTGTGGGAGTGAGTGAACTGTTAGATCATGGACAGGCAAGTTTATTCAGAGGTTCTGGTAATATAATAGATGATTCAGAGTTTGTACAACAGGCTTGAATAATCTATTAATAATTTCTAAACATTTTGTTTTAGGCAGGGATTCTCAACCTTGGATACTTGGGGCCAGATAATTCTTATAGTTGGGTGCTGTTTCCTGCACTGTAGGATGACTGACAGCATCCCCGGTCTCTAACGACTAAATGCCAGTAACACCTTTTCTGGAGTTGCGACAAGCAAAAGTGTTTCGAGGCACTGCCAAATGTCAAGTGGGTGTGGGGTAGGTGAGAGCACTCCTCCCACCCTCACTGAGAACTGTAGAACTGAGATATAAGCAAACCCAATTTGTGAGCCTTTATGCATACGTACATTCATAAATTACAAAGCTAAATTTAAATTTGAAAACATCAAAGCACTGAAAATTATTGCAAACCAAACCTGAGTATAGGGGAAGTATATGATTTTCTACTACAAAGGTAATAAACAATCATTGAGGAAAATCTATAAATAGAAAAAAAAAAATGAGGAAAATAGCCCCAGTCTCAGCATTCTAAGAATAACCACTAATAATATTTTTATTTGTTTATTTTCAGTTTTTTTATGTATGTTTGATCCCTTAAACTTAATATTGTATTACTATAAAATTTTATATAGATTTAAATTCAATATTAGAGCATAAGTATTTTTACATTAGATTACAGATTTTTCATAAATATTTTAATACCTATATAATAGTTTATAAACATGTATAATATAGTTTACTAATCCTGATTTTAATTTTTTTGGTATTTGGAAAATTATGTAATAATCTGTGTGTGAAGTTGCTTATATATTTAGAATTATGTTTTTAGAATGGAGTCATAGAGTTGAATTAATGGGAAAAGAGAATGAACTGTTTCAAGTTTTTTGACACACAACAGAAAATTTGCATTTCAAAAGGGTCACGCAAATTTACTTGTCCCACTGTAATGTGGGAAGTAACCAGTGGTTTGGGCTTACTGCGGTGTCAGGACATGTGGTTGATTAGGGTACACTTTGCAGGTGAGCCCTAAAGCCATGCTGGCAAGCTCAATGTTAGTGGGTGTTGGTGATTCCAAGAAACTTTGTCTTAGGACTGGAGTGCTAATGGCTTTTAAACCAACATTAGGAATTTTAATTTTCTGTAAGTATGAAATTTCCACTGGAGCTTGAAAATATTTTTCCTCTTCTTCTCTCTTGTTGTCAATCGAGATGCAGTCCTTTTAGAAAAGGGCTAACACTTTTATCAATTATCACCTCCATTTTAACCATCAAGCCTGGTACTGAGCAGGCATTAGATTATTCATTGAAAGAAAACATGGCATATTTTTGTACCAGATGAAGTATTTCCTGGGTCTGTGTACTTAGGAGAAAAATTGGCATGCATAAAATTATTGCTCTGCATATTCAAATAAATATTTCCTGAGACTTAGTAGTAGATGTATTTTACTTAGATGAATTTCAGTAGCAGGGAGGCAGTAGAGAGTGTAGTATCTCTCTTTCGTAAGAGGCATGCCCATGTCCATCTCAAGTAAATGTGTGGGATATCTTGTTTATGTGACAAAGTTTGAGACCAATAACCATAGATATTTTGAGCAAGAAGATATGAAAGCTCATTCAAACTCCCCCATGATACAGGTCATGATAAAGTAATGAGTTGCCCAGAGTCCCTTTGTGACTTAATGGTAAAACTTAGCTGTAGAGGCAGAATGGTACTAAGGTTAGGACACACTGAGCTTTGGAGATAGACAGGTCAAATTTTTCCAGAAAGCCTGCTGGTTGTGGTCCTATGCAGATCGCCAAACCTCTCTGAACCTCAGTTTCCCTACTCATAAGATGAATATCATCATAATACCAACTTCACAGAGTGCTTCTGAGATACACAATAACTTTGAGACATGCCACACATCTAGTACTCATTAAATGGTAAGCTCTCATTAAAAATGCCTAGTATTGTAACCCAGATTTTCTAATGGTTACTTTAGTGTGCCTTCTTCATACATAACTATTGGAAGGAAGGATCCCAAACATTATGAACAGAGTTGCCAAAAACATAATTTTCTTTATGCTGATTTTGAATATTTTTCTCTTGTAACTTATAATAAGCTTAGTTCTATTACATGTCAGATAGTCTATAGGTATTTTCTGTTTTTATAGATAGGGAAATTTCTTCAAATTTTCTAAGTAACTTGTCTAGATTATGAACTAGTAAACAGTAGAAGTGGAATCAACCACAGTCTTCGAAAGTTAGAGCTCAAGTTTTTGCTATGCTAATCTTCCTTTTAATACTAAGGGTTTTTTTTTTTCTAATTTTCTAAATCTCTATGGTAAGTGAAGACATACTCTAAGGTACCTGGATTAGTAACATTAGAATAGTACATTTAGAATCAAGTACTGTCCCCAGACATCTAATTGAGCAGAATTAAGGATATGTAACTTTGTATGTCTGCAAATGCATAGTTATTAATGGCCTGTCACAGAAATTCTCTAATGAATAAACACGAGAATATTGAAGACCAGACAGCAGTGAAGTAATTGCTGATGTGATTCCAAATTGAAACAAATTACAGGGGAAAATGCATAATGACAAAATAATTATAAGACTGAGGCACCTGAACAAATATCCAAATCCTACATCTGTCTTTACAATATTCAGCAATCCCTAAATATTTCTGGTGCATTGAGGTTGGAATTAGAAGAAACTTCTAAACATTACTTGAGTGAAAAGTCAGAGTAACTTTTTCTTGTTATTGTAAAGTTTCAAGGAGACACAGAGGGAATTAGCCAGATGCATTTCTTCATGACAACAGAGGTTGTATAGCTAAAGTGCTCTTTGAAAATGTACCTCATTAAGAATTTGCACAGACAAGATTTTAGACTAAAAGTTTAATGCTCAAAATAGTAAGCTAGCCTCAGTATTATTACGTCTCTCTTCTATAATGCATCAACGGTAAAACAACACATAGCTTAGCATTTACAGCTATATTTAAGGAAAAACACAAAATCAGCAAAGAAATTGTATAGTTGCAAAATTCCTTTTAAAGTTCAGAGTTGACCTGCCTAGCTAATATATTTCAAATACACACATTTTGCAGTAATAGGAACTATTCTTGTCAATAGGTGTCTAAAATGAGTGGAGAAATCTTTCCATGAAAACAAATCTTCTCACTCTTCACATTCCAGAGAGACCTGAATATGCCTGTTCTTCAGGGCACAATTTAAGTCCTGGAATAATTATTTAAGGAAATTTGGCCAGTTTCTTTGTAAAATTGCTAAGATTGGAAGTAGAAGGAAATTTTACAAGTGGAAAGGGCTGCGTTGAGACCTTGTACTATGACAGTTATACCATGAGTTACCTCCTCTTAGAGAACACGTTTGTTTTATTATAAATGATGTCAGTGGTGAGATTTCCTTAGGGTGCCATGGTCTTCCGTCTTGGACTTGGCTTATGTGTTATGGGAAGACCACAGAAATACTGCTAGTGTATCAAAAGTAACATAGACTCTGAGATAGCAAGGGTATTGTTTTGAGGCCACTCCCAGATATTGGCAGGAATATAGGCTAGGAAGTAAATACTTCTATTTTTCCTTTCCTTCCTTTGCTTCTTTTTGAGCCTTCTTCTAAATATGGATGAGGACTATCTTCACACTTAGCTATGGTGGGAAAGAACGGAAGCAAATCCCAAGCAAGAGGTTAAAAGTTAAACTTAATTGCATTCTTATTTCCTTCTCTCCATCTTCTCTTTGGTTAAATAGAATTATTTAAAGTTTGTCTTGAAGGAAAGTAGGCAACTCAGAGATTTACCCCCTTCCTGAACCCATACACTACTAGCCAATATTTGTTTAATGTGTCTCCTAATTTAAAAAAAAATCTCTCCAAAACATTTTCTAACATAATAAATAAATCTTACTCTGTAGGTGAAAATTAGGGGCCTTGAAATTGCACTTGGATCTGTCCTGTCTTATCACCAATTGCTCCATATTAGCTCTAGTTTTTCTTCAAAGGCTAAGAAAATTGGATATTTTAAATAAGCCAAAGATGATTATTTCCCTGGTACAGCTAAGCATGTTAAAATAGTCAACATTCACGATGCTGCTGCCTAAGGAAAATAAATGTAGTGAGCATCGAACAGGCTAAACCAATGGCTCAGGATAATCTTTGTGACAGAAGCTTAATCCTGAGTAGCTGGAGAAATCATCAGAAACGTGGATGAAGGCCAGGGTACTCAGTTAATTACCACCTCCTCCCCACACCAAAAAAAATATCTTGCTCAGCTTCAGGCTGAAGTGTATTTTCTTTGAATATTGCCACAGTAATACCTTTATTCTCTAAAAGAATATGGATTGAGACCATAAAGAATGATACTCTCAGAATGATTAAATATTTCAACCACATACTTTATGGTTTCAACCACATACTTTTGACTTTCATGTCAAAATCAAATTTCCACCCCTGTCAATGGATACTATGTTCAGGGGTTGACTGCATTGTGGGCAAGCCTGTAAGTCAGATGTGGGTTTGAATTCTTGTGCCACCATTTACACAATCTGTGTTCTCTGATGAGTGATTCCATTTTCCTGAAACTCAAGCTTCTCTATGTAAAACAGCAACTGATTTTCATAGAGTTGTACCATGACCGTTACACCATGAGTTACCTCCTCTTAGAGAACACATTTGTTTCATTATAAATGGTGTCACTGGGAGAACTTCCTTATGTTGCCATGGTCTTCAGGCCTGGACTTGACTTATGCGCTATGTGGAAACCACAGAAATACTGCTAATGTATCAAAAGCAATATGGACTTACATATGTGAGGGCTGAGGAACTCACATGTATAAATATGTAAAACATTTACAGGTTCTAGAACACTAAAAAAAGCCTACCAATGGCAATTCTTTCATAGTGTATAATCAATATTCAAATGTTTTTATACTTAGAGTATATTAAGTTGGAAATCCATAGAGTTCTTTACAACGATTTTAAAAACCATACTTTTGCCACATCTAACCAAAAAATGTGAAGAGATTGGCACCCATCTTTTTTTTTTTTTTCCTTTTTTACCTAGAAGAAATAGAA
>PVKV010006023.1:40192-109169 GCA_004027835.1 Alouatta palliata
AAAAAAAAAAAAAAAAAAAAAAAAGAAATAGAACAAAGTGAGCTGTTAAACAGAGGGTAGAGAATCAACTCGCCCCTCTGCGCCAGCACTCTCTCCATGCTCATTCTTGTATAATTTTGTCCACTTATTTGCCTCCCTTGAAATCACCAGCCTGCTCTCCTACATCCATCTGAACTCAGTTATCCTTAAAATCAGGTCTAGTGCCCTCTTATTTATTTTTATTTTTATTTTTGAGACAGTCTTGTTCCATCGCCCAGGCTGGAGTGCGTGGTGCAATCTCAGCTCACTGCAATCTCTGCCTCCTGGGTTTAAGTAATTCTCCTGCCTCAGACTCTCAAGTAGCTGGGATTACAGGTGCCCGCCACACCGCCCAGCTAATTTTTATATTTTTAGTAGAGACGGGTTTCAGCATGTTAGCTAAGCTGGTCTTGAAATCCTGACCTCATGTAATCTGTCTGCCTCAGTCTCCCAAAGTGCTGGGATTACAGGCATGAGCCACCACTCCTGGCCTCTTATTTTTTTTAGCCTCCTCTTATGACTTTTACTGCACAAAATCCACTCTCCTAATTTCTTTTTACTTAGTTTCCACTGTGTTTATTGCATCTGTTCTCTTAAATAAAAGCTTCTTGAATGTGGGAAGTATGTGTTACTTTTTTTTATCCATAGTACATATAGCAGCACCTTTCCTAAGAGCATGGAGGAGATCATTAATAAATCATTGTTATTTAACTTGAAGAAATATATATATAGCAGAGTTACATGACTCCTTGAGTGAAAAAAAATTGTTTCTCTAATAGGAATAATAGCTCACAAAAGGGATGATCATTCATAATAGTATGTTATTTTATTATTTGTACTTTTTTATTTATTATTTTTTTTTTTTTGAGATGGAATCTTGCTCTGTTGCCCAGGCTGAAGTGCAGTGGTGTGATCTCAGCTCACTGCAACCTCCACCTCCAAGGTTCAAGCAATTCTTGTGCCTCAGCCTCCTGAGCAGCTGGGACTACAGGTGTGTGCCACCATGCCCAGCTAATTTTTTTGTATTTTTAGTAGAGACGGGGTTTCACCATGTTGGCCAGCTGATCTCGAACCCCTGACCTCAAGTGATCTACCTGCCTCACCTCCCAAAGTGCTGGGATTACAGGCATGAGCCACTGTGCCTAGCCTGTATGCAAAGCACTATACGTGCTCCCATTTCATCTTTGTACAACTTAAGAGAAAAGAAAGAACTTTTTATCCCCATTTTGCAGACAAAGTGAAGGTTAGAGAAATTGAATGACTCACCAATGTACTTCGATCAAAATATTCTAACTAGATATTTATACTTTATGATAAGCCTAACTCAGATGGATAAAAGATGAGTTGAACAACACTTTAGGGATTTTAGATATTTCACAATTTAAAAGTCCTAAAGCTGAGATTGTTTCTGTTACCGCTTATCTATATATTTTTTCACATATTTTCAGTGTTGCACTGTATCATTTGATGGTATGCATTTTTATGTTTTAAAATTTATTTTCTTTTTCTTTTTTTAAATTGTACTTTAGGTTCTGGGGTACGTGTGCAGATCATGCAGGATTGTTGTATAGGTACACACACGGCAATGTGGTTTGCTGCCTCCATTCCCCTGTCACCTACATCTGGCATTTCTCCCCATGTTATCCCTCCCTGACCTCCCCACCTCCCCGCTGTCCCTCCCTTGACACCCCCAACAGACTGCAGTGTGTGATGCTCCCCTCCGTGTGTCCATGTGTTCTCATTGTTTATCACCCACCTATGAGTGAGAACATGTGGTGTTGGAGTTTCTGTTCTTGTGTCAGTTTGCTGAGAATTATGGTTTCCAGATTCATCCATGTCCCTACAAAGGACACAAACTCATCGTTTTTTTATGGCTGCATAGTATTCCATGGTGTATATGTGCCACATTTTTCTTGTCCAGTATATTGTTGATGGGCATTTGGGTTGGTTCCAGGTCTTTGCTATTGTAAACAGTGCCACTGTGAACGTACGTGTGCATGTGTCTTTATAATGCAATGATTTATGATCCTTTGGGTATATACCCAGTAATATGATTGCTGGGTGAAATGGAATTTCTATTTCTAAGTCCTCGAGGAAGTGAAACACTGTCTTCCACAATGGTTAAACTAGTTTACACTCCCAACAACAGTGTAAAAGTGTTCCTATTTCTCCACATCCTCTCCAGCATCTGTTGTCTTCAGATTTTTTAATGATCGCCATTCTAACTGGCACAAGATTGTATCTCAATGTGGTTTTGATTTGCATTTCTCTAATAATCAGTGATGATGAGCATTTTTTCATATGTTTGTTGGCTTATATTTGTCTTCTTTTGAAAAGTGTGTGTTTGTATCTTTCTCCCAATTTTGGATGGGTTTGTTTGTTTCTTGTAAAACTGTTTTAGTTCTTGTAGATTCTAGATATTAGCCTTTTGTCAAATGGGTAGATTGCAAAAATTTTTTCCCAGTCTGTTGGTTGCCGGTTCACTCTAGTAATAGTTTCTGTTGCTGTGCAGAAGCTGTGGAGTTTAATTAGATCCCATTTGTCTATTTTGGCTTTTGTTGTCAATGCTTTTGGAGTTTTAGTCATGAAGTTCTTGCCTATGCCTATGTCCTGAATGTTTCTGCCTAGGTTTTCTTCTAGGGTTTTTATGGTCTTAAGTCTTTAATCCATCTGGAGTTAATTTTAGTGTAAGGTGTCAGGAAGGGGTCCAGTTTCTGCTTTCTGCACACTGCTAGACAGTTTTCCCAACACCATTTATTAAACAGGGAATCCTTTTCCCATTGCTTGTTTTTGTGAGGTTTGTCAAAGATCAGATGGTTGTAGATGTGTGACCATTGCCTCCAGGGCCTCTGTTCTGTTCCATTGGTCTATATCTCTGTTTTGATACTAGTACCATGCTGTTTTGATTACTGTTGCCTTGTAGTATGGTTTGAAATCAGGCAGTGTGATGCCTCTGGCTTTGTTCTTTTTGCTTAGATTTTCTTGGCTATGTGGGCTCTCTTTTGGTTCCATATGAAGTTTAAGGTGGTTTTTTCCAGTTCTGTGAAGAGGGTCATTGGTAGCTTGCTGGGGATAGTGTTGAATCTATAAATTACTTAGGGTAGTATGGCCATTTTCATGATATTGATTCTTCCTAACCATGAACATGGAATGTTTCTCCATCTGTTTGTGTCTTCTCTTCTTTCCTTGAGCAGTGATTTGTAGTTCTCCTTGAAGAGGGCCTTTACCTACTTTGTTAGTTGTATTCCTAGGTATTTTATGTAATGTGAATGGGAGTCTGCTCATGATTTGGCTCTCTGTTACTCTGTTATTGGTGTATAGAACTGCTTGTGATTTCTGCACATTGATTTTGTATCCTGAGACTTTGCTGAAGTTGCTTACCAGTTTCAGGAAATTATGGGCTGAGACGATAGAGTCTTCTAAATATACAATCATATCATCTGTAAATAGAGACAATTTGACTTTCTCATTTCTTAATTGAATACCTTTTTTTTTTCCTTGCCTAATTCCTCTGGCTAGAACTTCCAATACTATATTGAATAGGAGTGGTAAGAGGGCATCCTTGTCTAGTGCTGGATTTCAAAGAGAATGCTTCCAGTTTTTGCCCATTCACTATGATATTGGCTGTAGGTTTGTCATAAATAGCTTTTATTGTTTTGAGATATGTTCCTTCAATACCTAGTTTATTGAGAGTTTTTATCATAAAGGGCTGTTGAATTTTGTTGAAAGCCTTCTCTGCATCTATTGAGATAATCATGTGGTTTTTGTCTTTGGTTCTGTTTATGTGGTGGATTACGTTTATAGACTTGCCTATGTTAAACCAGCCTAGCATCCCCGGGATGAAGCTACTTGATCGTGATGGATAAGCTTTTTTGATGTGCTGTTGCAATCAGTTTGCCAGTACTTTACTGAAGATTTTTGCATCTATGTTCATCATGGATATTGGCCTGAAGTTTTCTTTTTCTGTTGAGTCTCTGCCGGGTTTTGGTATCAGGATGATGTTGGTCTCATAAAATGATTTGGGAAGGATTCTCTCTTTTTGGATTGTTTAGAATAGTTTCAGAAGGAATGGTACCAGTTCCTCTTTGTACGTCTGGTAGAATTCAGCTGTGAACCCATCTGGACCTGGACTTTTTTTGGTTCATAGGCCATTAATTGCTGCCTCAACTTCAGCCCTTGTTATTGGTCTATTCAAGGTTTTAACTTCTTCCTGTTTTAGGCTTGGGAGGGTGCAAGTGTCCAGGAATTTATCCATTTCTTCCAGGTTTACTGGTTTATGTGCATAGAGTTGTTTGTAGTAGTCTCTGATTGTAGTTTGTATTTCTGTGGAATCAGTGGTGATATCCCCTTTATCATTTTTTATTTCATCTGTTTGATATTCTTCCTTTTCTTTTTTATTAATCTGGCTAGTGGTCTGTCTATTTTGTTGATCTTTTCAAAAACCAGCTCCTGGATTTATTGATTTTTTGAAGAGTTTTTTGTGTCTCTGTCTCCTTCAGTTCTCCTCTGATCTTGGTTATTTCTTGTCTTCTGCTAGCTTTTGAGTTTTTTTGATCTTGCTCCTTTAGCTTTTTCAATTTTGATGATAGGATGTCTCAGTTTTAGATCTTTCCTTGCTTCTCATGTGGGCATTTACTGCTATAAATTTCCCTGTAGACACTACTTTAAATATGTCCCAGAGATTCTGGTACATTCTGTCTTCATTCTCATTGGTTTCAAACAACTTCTTTATTTCTTCTTTCATTTCATTGTTTATCCGGTGGACATTCAGGAGCCAGTTGTTCAGTTTCCATGAAGCTGTGCAGTTCTGAGTTAGTTTCTTAATTCTGAGTTCTAATTTGATTGCCCTGTGGTCCAAGAGACTGTTTGTTTTGATTTCCATTATTTTGCATTTTCTGAGGAGTGATTTATTTCCAATTATGTGGTCAATTTTAGGGTAGGTGTGAATTGGTGCTGAGAAGAATGTATATTCTGTGGATTTGGGGTGGAGAGTTCTGTAAAAGTCTATTAGGTTTGCTTGGTCCAGATCTGAGTTCAAGTCCTGGATATCCTTGTTAATTTTCTGTCTGGTCGATCTGTCTAATATTGACAGTGGAGTGTTAAAGTCTCCCACTATCATTGTTTGGGAGTCTAAGTCTCTTTGTAGGTTATTAAGAACTTGCTTTATGTACCTGGGTGCTCCTGTATTGGGTGCGTATATATTTAGGCTTAGCTCTTCTTGTTGCATTGATCCTTTTACCATTATGTAATGTCCTTCTTTGTCAATTTTGATCTTTGTTGGTTTAAAGTCCATTTTATCAGAGACTAGGATTGCAACTGCTGCTTATTTTTGCTCTCCATTTGCTTGGTAAATCTTCCTCCATCCTTTTATTTTGAGCCTTTGTGTGTTCCTGCATGTGAGATGGATTTCCTGAATACATCACACCAATGAGTCTTGACGTTTTATCCAATTTGCCAGTCTGTGTCTTTTGATTGGGACATTTAGCCCATTTACATTTAAGGTTAATATTGAATTTGATCCTGCCATTTTGTTGCTAGTTGGATGTTTTGCCCATTAGTTGACTCATTTTTTTCATTGTGTCAATGGTCTTTACCATTTGGTACGTTTTTGGAGTGGCTGGTACTGGTTGTTCCTTTCCTTGTTTAGTGCTTCCTTCAGGAGCTCTTGTAAGGCAGGCCTGGTGGTGACGAAATCTCTTAGCAATTGCTTGTCTGTAAAGGATTTTCTTTCTCCTTCACTTACAAAGCGTAGTTTGGCTGGATATGAAATTCTACGTTGAAAGTTCTTTTCTTTAAGGATGTTGAATATTGGCCCCCACTCTCTTCTGGCTTGTAGGGTTTCTGTAGAGAGACCCACCATGAGTCTGTTGGGCTTCCCTTTATGGGCAACCCGACCTTTCTCTCTGGCTGCCCTTAGCATATTTTTCCTTAATTTAAACCCTGGTGAATCTGACAATTATATGCCTTGAGGTTGCTCTTCTTGAGGAATACATTTGTGGTGTTCTCTGTATTTCCTGGACTTGAATGGTGGCCTGGGGCGTGGCTAGGTTGGGGAAGTTCTCCTGGATAATATCCTGAAGAGTATTTTCCAGCTTGGATTCAGTCTCTCCGTCACATTCAGGCACATCTATCAAATGTAGATTAGGTCTTTTCACATAATCCCATATTTCTTGGAGGCTTTGTTCATTTCTTTTCACTCTTTTTTCTCTATTCTTGCCTTCTCATTTTATTTCATTGAGTTGATTGTCAATCTCTGATATCCTTTCTTCTGCTTGGTCAATTTGGCTATTGAAACTTGTGTATGCTTCACAAAGTTCTCGTGCTGTGTTTTTCAGCTCCATCAAGTGATTTATATTCTTCTCTAAGCTGTTTATTCTAGTTAGCATCTCATCTAACCTTTTTTCTAGGTTCTTAGTATCTTTACATTTGGTCAGCACATGTTCTCTTAGCTCTGAGAAGTTTGTTATTACCTACCTTTGAAGCCTGTTTCTGTCAATTCATCACATTCATTCTCCATCCATCTTTGATTCCTAGCTTGTGAGGAGTTGTTGATCCTTTGAAGGAGGAGAAGCATCCTGGTTTTTGGTGTTTTCATCCTTTTTGCACTGGTTTCTTCCCATTTTAGTGGCTTTATCTACCTGTGGTCTTTGTAGTTGGTGACTTTCAGATGGGGTGTCTGAGTGGATGTTCTTTTTGTTGATATGAAGTTATTTCTTTCTGTTTCTTAGTTTTCCAACAGTCAGGACCCTCTGCTTCAGGATTGCTGGAGGTCCACTCCAGACCCTGCTTGCCTGTGGATCACCCACAGTGGCTGCAGTTCAGTAACGGTTGCTGCTGGTTTCTTCTTCTGTTATCTTCATCCCAGAAGGGTACCTGCCAGATATCGGCCTGAGTTCTCCTTTATGAGGTGTCTTTTTGGGTATATGGGGATCAGGGAGCTGCTTGAGGAGACAGTCTATCCCTTGTAAGAGTTCAAGTGCTGTACTGGGAGCCCCATTGTTCTGTGCAGAGCTGCTGGGCAGGTACTTTTAAGTCTGCTGCAGCAGAACTCATAACCACCTCTTTTCCCAGGTGCTCTATCCTAGGAAGGTCAGCTTTTATTTATAAGTTCCTGTCATGCTGCTGCCTTTTTTCATAGATGCCCTGTCCTGCATGGAGCAGTGTAGTTACAGTCTGCCAGCAGAAGTGTTGCTGAACTGCTGCAGGCTCTGCCCTGCTGCTGTGTGAACTGCCTTGGTAGTGGCGGACTGCCTCGGTAGTGGTTGTTGCCCTTCCCCTCACTGAGCTGGACCATCCTGGGTCCAGCTGCGCTTGCTGTGAAACTCTTAGTCCAGAGCGTTTCAGATTGCTTGTTTTGTGGGGGTGGTACCCACCAAGCCAGATCACCTGGCTCCCTGTCTCTGCCCCCTCCCTTTCAGTTGAATGGGCGGCTCTGTCTCCTAGGTGTTCCAGGCACCAGTTGAAATGGCCACCCAGATTTGTGTGAGTTTCTATATGCCAACCTGGCACTGGCTGAAACCACTGTGCTAAAAACTCATGGCACAGGAATCTCCTGGTCTGTGGGCAGTGAAAATTTGGTTGGAAATGCAGTGGGCACTCACCCTCTGCATTGTTCTTACTGGAAACTGCACTGGGTAGCTGTTCTTATTCAGCCATCTTGGATCCTCCCTAAAATATATTTTTAAATGAATAAAATGATAAAAGAAGTAAAACTTTTAAGGTTTTTTTTTTTTTTTAATGGGACAAACCTGGCTTGTTGGTTTTAATGCTTCCATCAGTGACCAAGGTTAGTACTGTGATGTCTGCATGTATATCTGACAACCTTTCTTGTTCTGACTACCAGGGACCCTAAGAGAGGGCCAGTAAATAACATCACCTTTTCCCCTACTCAGTTCTGAGCATATAAGGACTAAGACAGAAACATGGGCGACAAGGAGAAAATGTGGCCTCTGTTAATGATGGAAGCCAAGTGAGAGGCTCTGCTTAGTGCAAGAAGCGCAAGGACCTGCAAACTAGGTCCATTATTAGGCAGACTCAGCCTGTCAGTCAGGAGTGATGCTGACCAGGATGGATCCCTAGTTCCCAGTGTCAGGGAGGGTGGACCTGCCCAGGGGACACTTAGGCTTGGAAGCAAAGGAGAACTCTGCTTCTTTGGCAATTTGTTCCCAGAAGGACAAAAAGGAGAAATTGAGCAAAGCAGGAAAGAAATTGAGCACAGCAGGAAATTTGTCCTTCCTAAATTTACCCATCAGAAAAGTCATTCCTCCCCAAGGAGGAAGAAAGTGAGTCAAGTGATGCCAGGGTGGTTTAGGAATGATGCGTAGTCATGGAAACTGAAGGGGTGGGAGAAAAGGTGCCTTTGGCTATCACTGACCTCTTGAAAATCTTCAATAGTGTTCGTATTACGAATGAAAGCACAAGAGCATTGTTCATTATAAAGTCACTTCTAATCAAAGTACATGCAGATATTCACAAGTTGTATGTACGGTGCATTAACATCTCTTTATATAGAAGTGGATATTTTGTCTGTTTCTTTTAATGGCATTCCAGGGACCACTGTTTTCTGTCCAAGGACCCCTGAGACCAGAATCTTCAGGGTAATTGATTCACATGTTGATTTTTCTGGTTCTACTTTTACATTCTCATCTTGGAATCACACCAGCGCTTTGTAGTTTATACAAGCACCCAATTGATCATAAGGCAATTTAAGTTTATGAAACACTAATGGAAATGGAGTTATCTATATCAATTTCCTTTTCTTTTTTTAAACTCTGTGTGTTCCAAATGCACACTCTTTTTCATTTCCTGTGGTAGTTTGAATTGTTGCCTCTGCTGAGTTTTGGGGCTTTTTCATTCTTCACAAGAGATCAGTGTATTCATTTCTCCAAACCATAAGCTTCTTTTAAACTCTCAGAAATCAGGCCTTTTTGCACAGAGGCATCATTGGTGATATAACATTAGAATGGTGGTTGGATAAAGTTAGATAGCTTTTTAATTCCGGAGGTTTTCTTTATTTGAGCTACCTCCCAGAGATTTTTTATAACATTCCTTTTGCTTAAGTAATCCAAAAATAAAGAGAATTTGTTCTCTCACATTTTGTGATTTGCCTTGCATATTATTTTGAAAATATAGAAAAAATAAACTTATTTTTTACTGAACTGTTAAGTTCAACTTTACTTTTCCTTAGGCCTTTTGTTTTTGTCTGAGGAGTTCATATTTAATTATAAAGTGGGAAAGCAATAGAAAATATCCTCCGTATTCAGAAAGTTAGTAAATAAGCAAACATTTAAGAGCATCCCTCATTTGTGAAATAAGTCATACCAAAGTGCCGAATGTAAAATACAAAAACTCTGATACAGGTGCCTCCTACTCATGATCAGTCTCCAATGTCTTACTGGAGACTTCTTTCCATTTAAAACTGCACACCTGTTGCCCCTTTTTCTAGGACTCTCTGACTCCCTTTTTTCTTCATAGTACTTCATTACCTTCTAATAGACTAATTTTGTTTAACATCCGTTTAGTTGTTGTTTTCATTTCTGGTTCACGGATGGATTCCTAGCACCTAAAACAGCACCGGCACTTTGTAGGTGCTCCATATTCATTGAATGAATGAATATGTTTTCATTAGAGTTTAATGGGTGGTCACCCCCTACTAAATGGGGTCCTTCTCAGGATGAGGGGATTGCCTTGCACAGATTTCCATTCCTTGCAAAGTTCCTTGTGTGAGTTCCCACTCCCTGTGCATGTGGTGAAGTCTTTTCTGGTGCATTCTCTGCCAGACTGGGCACAGGAGGCAGAGCAGGAATGAGAGCCAAGTGTCCGTGAGCAGAAGTCAAGAAGAGGCAGCTAATGGCATTTTCAGCAAATGAGAAATAGCAGATTTTTTTGCACTTTCCAGGCTGTGCCTAATTTTGTCAAAGTGCTTCTGAAGATAGTCATTTAATACAAACCTGGCCAACCATACCCACCTCTTCTTGCGTGAATTCTTTTTTAAAACTCTGAGGGCATTAGCATGCCTATAGATACTTTCGACTCCTTTTAAAATACTTGAGGAAAATAAAGGGAGGCTTATTGAAGACACTCCAATTTGGGATAAGGGTGCATTCAAACTCAGTCCCTGAACACAAGAATTTATCATATGCACTCCTCATTTCATCCTATCTGAAGAACTAAAAAATGTGCAAAAAAATAAACACTTTAGAAGTATTTGTTTGTTATGGAATTTTTCTTATTTTTTATGTACAATTACAGTCTGTCTACTCTATGCCTGATATGAAGCCAGACAATGGTGATATTAAAAAATGAAACAATAGCAAACACTTAGCCCGGTGCTTGGTGCTTTTCAAGGCACTTTATATCTTATTATCTTTTAATCCTTACAATAAATCAAAGAAGTGGATATTCCCATTTTCCTCATCTTACAGATTATACTAAGAAATGCACCCAAGGTTACACAGCTGTGAAATTAGGGTTTGAGCATAAGTTAATAATAAGCGCCTTGCAGAGCTCATTATTAGCAACCACATCCAACTCCATTAAAGATAAGGTTTCTGTGCTGAAGGGTTCAAGGTAGGAACAGAGATACATAAACAGAAACCTCATAAAATGTGATGATAGTGGTGTGATTAAAACAAAAAATAAAGCAACTGACTCTGTTTACTGGAGCTGGGGAAAGCATCAGTGAGAGTGTGTGTGTCATGAGATTCTAGGGATGATTAAAGGTTTTCCAAGTGGAAAAAGAAGAAAAATACCTAGGATAGAAGGAGGGAAATTTTAATAATCAGTCTCCTCTGTGAATTAGCATATACTAGCTTCCACCAATTGTCATCATACCCTTTCTTGCAGATACCATTTCAGCATTTTGGAGCCAAGCCTTAAATTTGTGTCACTGTCTGAAACCACAGCAAGTTAAGTGCTAAGTACACATCATTATAGGATAGCAATGGTAATAACAGAAGACAGTAAACACATGCTGCTAAAGGCAGTTATTTCAAAGTACAGTCATTTATTTTGGCTACCTGTAGTCAGCGGCCAAGAGGTGAACCATGTCACCCATTTGGCCTGTGACTATCCTCTGTTATGCTATTCTTGGATAGTGGCCTTAGTGCCCATGAAAAATACCTTATTTTCAATCTTCCTTCCCTCTTCAGTGTTACCAACTAAACTCCCTCCAGCAGGTGGTAAATGGAACCTTTTCCATCTGGCCAAAGTAATAATTTAGAGATATATATACACCTACTGATTTCAACATGCTCCAGGATGGTTGGATTTCAATTTTGCTTGACATCCCACAGCTGTAAAGGATTAATCCCCAGCGCTGTACTCAGCAATGTCAATTTTTTCATAGGCTGTGCATGTCCATCAGTTTACTCTCCTGGTAAGAAGGTGTCTGCCACTGCTGGTATTCATGCTGGTGAAAACCAACACACCTCTTCCGGGCACTGTTTGATGTCAAAGATATAAAACTTCTTGTCAGCTACAGATATTTTCTAATTTAGCTTATTTTAGAGGTTTGCATATCTCTCAAACAGTAGAACTCCTTATGTGGTTCTGTAACAAATGCCTAGGAACAATGCTACTACTTACTTCCACAAAATAAGTGATATTTAGGAATATGATTGGCTTAAAAGTCTCTGTTTCTAAGTTTAGTTGAAAGTTCTTCTATGTATGATGCTACTTCCACTGAACTCTGCTTTAAGGGAAACCACACTTCATGTGTTCCTCTTCATCAATTTTTAATGTAAAGAAATAGGAAAAAATCTGTACTTATTTTACCCTCCAGAGGAATCCGTAACTCTCCAAACTTACTCCACAGCGTGAAGTCGTTAGAAAGCACGCA
The DNA here is from genome assembly GCA_004027835.1 of Alouatta palliata. NCBI lineage: Eukaryota > Metazoa > Chordata > Mammalia > Primates > Atelidae > Alouatta > Alouatta palliata. The sequence continues at coordinate 52,050 of PVKV010006023.1, forward strand.
GAGGGTGTCTATTGCCCTTTGACTTTAGCAGAAGTCTTCCTTTTCCATGTATTTATCCATTAAGCATTCCTTTTTCTAGATGAAGGAATAAGTACAGTGGTAAATTTTGCAGAATTTGCTTTGGATTTATGTTCTCCCAAAGAGGAAATTCACTGGCCATTAGGAACTTCGCCTACCACATCCTCTGAGCCATAAAGGTGAATCTCCTCAGTCCGGTGAATTTCCCAGGAGTCCTTTCTATCACACTCTGATAAGAAACTTTCCCACGAACACTAACTGAGGAAGATTACTAAGGAAGCAAGAGACCCAGGTAGTAGCAATTCGTACCAAGGTTAACAAAATGTACAAATGTAATTTTTGCCAGACTCAATGATTTGAATCATTTTCTCAGAAGATGAAGTTAAGACTCATTTCACAAGTATCTCTTAAGAGTGCTCCTGGTCAAACACCTGCCTTCTGTCTTTTGTGCTATCAAGGCTGTACCTCTGAAGGGATGTGAAGCCAGAAAGTAGAGAATACCATGAGAGGAGCCAAAGATATCTCCTATCACATATGCAAATTAAACCATTATTTTTAGATAATTCTATATTTTATCAGTTTGGTGATTAAATTACAATGATTAATGTTCTTAATATACAATGTGATTAGCGTACTTAAAATAACTATAATAGTATCCAAAATGGCTTCCACATGTGTCTCCTTATTTGACCGCATTCATGGCAGACAAGGCACAGCTCTTTATTGATATCTGAAGGTCATGGACACTGAAATGAATGAGTGTAAACAGCTTGGTTCAGGTCATATGGCTAGTTTGTGAGGAGGCTACAGAACAACAGCAGGACATAGGCTTTGAAGCCAAGCAAACCTGGAATGAAATAGTATCTCTCTGCCATATACTAGGCATAAGATTGTAGGATTAAATTCCTAATCAACTGTTTACAAGCTGTGTGTCTTGGACCTTTTACTTAGTCTTTCTGAACCTTAGTTTCCAGAACTATTAAGTGGGATAATACATTATGCAGTTGCTGTTAAGATCAGAGATGAGTACAGTGTGTCTGATTCGAGCATACATTGCTAATCGTAACTATTCAATAAGCTATATTAAGATTATAAATCAATCGTGGTGTCAGTGACAAGAACTAGATAGAACACCCACTTTCAAGAGGGTCACTGTGCTGTAGAAGGAAGAATGTGGAATCTGGAGAAAGAAAAGCAAGGTAAGGCCGGGCGCAGTGGCTCACACCTGTAATCCCAGCACTTTGGGAGGCCAAGGCGGGTGGATCATGAGGTCAAGAGATGGAGACCATCCTGGTCAACATGGTGAAGCCCCATCTGTACTAAAAATACAAAAAATTAGCTGGTCATGGTGGCGCACGCCTGTAGTCCCAGCTACTCGGGAGGCTAGGCAGGAGAATTGCTTGAACCCAGGAGGTGGAGGTTGAGGTGAGCCGAGATTGCACCATTGGACTCCAGCCTGGGTAACAAGAGCGAAACTCCATCTCAAAAAAAAAAAGAAAAACAAGGTACCAGTTCTTAGTCTTTTACTTCACACATGTGTTATGCTGAGTGAGTTACCTAGCCCCAATAAGTCTGCTTTTCTTTTCTCCCTTTATTCTGTTCTTTTTCCTTTCATTTCTTCCACTTTTCTTTGTTTTTCTATTCTTTCTTTTATCTTTCTTCTCTTTAATGTTCTTTCTTTTTTTTAAAAAAAGTAACACTATTAATCAAACTATATACATCAGAATTGTGAGGCAAAGTGAATTTTAATGTATATAAAAGTATTTTGATATAATAGATGTTATGCAAATGCTAGCAGTTATTTGTGTTATTGTAACTTCTGAGACATGTTCTTTTCACCGTATCATTCTATTCAGTTCTGTTAAAAGCTATACTGTCTAGCATCTTATAAATTTGTATATAGCAGCCATTTTTTTTTTTTGTAAGAGATTGTTCTCCTTCTTGCCTTGATTGTTAGGAAGCTCAAAGTCAAATTTTAAAACCCATATTTATTAATCATAAAAAGGTTTAGAATATATTTCTTTAATCTGCTTTTATTTTCTTGCTTAGATTCCTCTCTCATTTTTAGTCTATTTTATTCTGCAATAAATATATTTTTTAACATCACCTTAAAGTGGCAAGAAATGAATAAAACCATAACTATATAATAATAATAATGAAGTCAGAGAAAACTTGCAAAAAACATGAATTTTTATACATCTGATTTCTTACAGAGGGGAAAGTTTATTTTCTCCTAAGGATAATTCAATTGAATACTAGTAAACATTTATTGAATGCCCATATCATGCAAGGCAGGTAGAAGATTCCTAAGAGTGAAAGACAGATCTCTGTCAAAAAAGGTCTAATCAAATTTAGAAAATCACACATAGGTGTGAAGTGTTAGGTATTAGAAGGTCTCTAAGTGTCATGAATACACAAGACGGCTTGGCACGAGGTCTGGTCATATAACAAGTGGGCACTGCTGAGAAGTAATATAAGCTGCAGTTTATCTTCTTCATTCCATTCCAGTAATAAGCACCGTAATGTTCCCTTTTGCTCTGTAATAAAATTGAAATAATGAAAAGAGGATATTACTTAATATGTAACTAAAAGAGCTGAATGCCATCCCATAGATGTGTGAATTTAGGCAAATAACAACTTCCAGATTTGTGAAGTGAAATCAGAATACCTGAAGTTATTTTAAGCTGTCAGGTTTCTGTCTCAGAAATAGCTTCAACCTACCTCTCTCAGGTAATCAATTATGTCTACTCAAAAAATTTTTTCACTCTATTCAAGAAAGTTTCTCGGTAGATGATAAGTAGATTTTTAAAATGTCTTGGATAACTAGCTATTGAATGAGACATGTTGGAAAATCATTTTATCAAGTTTAAAGGGTGCTCAAGATAGAAATGACTCCATCATTAATCAAAACCGATCCCCTCATTTGGCAGATGAGGAACCTGAGATTCAGAGGGCATGAGAGAACCACACAAGAGAACTGTCAGTTGCAGAGCTGATGACTGGAAGCTTCTAGTACTTAACAGGGTGTCAAAGTTTATTCACAGATATCTAGTTTCTAGATAAGAGAGAAGTAAACACCCACTGTACTCTGTTCTGGGAAGACTTCATATTAATAGCTGTTTGAGGGACAAAGGCTATATTTATTAGGACTTAGTTACAGACAGTAGACACATTTTCCCATATTTAAGAAAGAGTTGTATTGTAAGAGTTTAAGTGGCATAGAAGCTAATTGGAAGAGCTGGGTGAACAGGCTATAGGTGAGGTTTCTAGTAACTACCCCCAGCCACCAGCCCTCTGCCATGCTCAAGGAAGCTGTCACCGCAGTAGGAGAACCCTCCATACCCAGGAGTTACAATCACAGAACCATGCTTCCTCTATCCTGGCCCTGCCTGTCTCCCTTCCACACCAAATTCAAGTGGGGCTGAAATCCAGAATACTACCTGCAAAGGGATTTAAAGTAGTGTTTAACTTTCTGGTCTCTAGAATAAAGGATGACCCTGAAGATGGAAGTTGAAAAAGATGAGTCAATCCAGATCATTTGCCAGAAATCGAAGAGGGTGGCACATAATAGGATTACATGACTCAAAGCATGGCATGTGAGGAATAGCTTAAGACAGGGATGACAAATAGACTATATCTTGCCAGCCAGCTGTAGCTAATTGGCTGCCAAAATCACAAAATTGAGAAAGATTTTGAGAATGTACCTGGGCCCAGAAGGATCAAGCCCTGAGAGTAGTGACATCTGCCAGAAGTATGTGCATGAAGCTATCGGAGTTGCGTGAATGCCACATGTATCCTATACTCAGTTGCTGCCGGACTCGCTTGGCAGATTATTTTGTAATGTCTTGTGGCACTCTTGTTACTGTTTCATTATACCTTGATCGGTTTACATTTGCATTCCCATGATGATTATATCTTCTTGACTATGGTGAACTATAAATTATTTGTGATGTTAATCATCTCTACACCCTGCAGAGTACTTGATATACCTTAAATACATGTCTGTTGATTTGACTTTAAAATTTCAATTATTCCATCAGCAAACACTAATGTAATGTTCACTTGGCACAAAACTACATTGATTTCATGGTCTCAGACTGAGTGAGACCCAAGATTTTAAGAAATCTTTCCAACTCTCCTCTATGAAAGTCATGTTTCTTTCTTACAGAACCCTAAGCAGTTGATTTTGAATACCTTAGAAGGTGTGCTTGTTTTTGGATTGGGAACTCTGTTTATTACTTTGAGCTCCTCCGGGTTTCCTGCCATCACTTTTGATCTTGAGCTCTTGGGTTCACTTGAGCTAATACTTGTTCTTAACGATAACTTTGCTCTGAGAGTTGTAGATGTACATGACATGGAATGGATATGCCCATAGCTTAGCTTTGAAACGGGAATGTTAATTTATGATTCCTGCACAATGTCCTTTTAAAAAATCCTGCCCACAAAGGAGACCTGTTTCTTGAGGACAACACAGGGAAGTGTTCACTGTGACTCTGCTTGCTAACCTGCATGGCCCACTCTCAGTAGGGCAAAGGCTAAATTACATTTCTAGGAGAAGAAGAATTAGGGCTGGTCCATTTTTGATAACGACTCTCCTTTATAGCTCTTCATGGAGAACAGTTCTTGAGTTTAGGGGAATATTGATAAGATGGAATGAGCATGAGTGTCTGTAAAATGCAGAAATGGCTCTAACAGCATTCATTCATTCATTCATTCAGTAAATTACAGTGCATTTGTTGAATATTTATTTATTTTTGAGACAGAGTCTCACTCTGTCACCCAGGCTGTAGTGCAGTGGTGCAATCTCAGCTCACTGCAACCTCTGCCTCCTAGACTCAAGCAATCCTCCTGCCTCAGCCTCCCAAGTAGCTGGGACCACAGATGTGCACCACCATGCCAGGCTAATTTTTGTATGTTTGGTAGAGACAAGGTTTCACCATGTTGCCCAGGCTAGTCTCAAACTCCAGAACTAAGTGATCTGTTCACCTCAGCCTCCCAAAGTGCTGGGATTACAGGTGTGAGCCATGATACCCAGTCCATTTATTGAATATTTATTATGTACTGTGCTAGATTCTAACCATATAGAAGTCTCAAGTTGCTTTTGGTCATTATGAGGTCAAACAGATAGATACTACAAAAAGGTAAATGCGCAAGCAGTGACTAAGCAACCACGAGGTTCCCTGAAGAGAGACACAGAAACCCTTAGAGTGGGTAATATAAAAGGAACAGGTAATTCACACTTGGCTGCATAGGAAAGACAGTTAAGTCAAACAAAAATTCAAATCCACATTCATCATGGAACCTTGGCAAATGCTATGGTCTGGATGTTTGTATTCCTCCAAAATGCATATTTTCAAACTTTAATTCTCAAGATAATGGTATGAAGAGGTGAGGGCTTTGGGAGTGACTAAGTCGTAAGGGCTCCATTCTCATAAATGGGAACAGTGCCTTTATCAAAAGAGGACTGGGGGAGCTTATTCCACCATGGGAAGACACAGCAAGACTGTGTCTTCTATGAGCAACAGGTCCTTACCAGACACAGAATCCAGCACTTGATCTTATACTTCCCAGCCTCCAGAACTGTAACCAATAAATTCTATCATTCATAAATTACTTATTCAGAGGAATTTTATTGTAGCAGCCTAAAAAAACCAAGACAGTAAATTGACAATATTAGCGTCCTCATCTGCTAAGAATGCTGTCATATAAAATTAATAATTAATTTTTTAGATCTGGTATGAAATTATTGTGACAGACCAGTTATTCAAAAGTGGCATAAAGTCAGATGATGGGAAAAGTTATGCTCTTTATTAATATAAATCATTTATAATGGGAAATCAGTCTCTTAATATTTCTGAAACTTACTTTTTTTTATAGCTTTGAACATATAGTTTCGAATCAGCAAAATTTATGTCTTGTCAAGATATCAATTACTAGATAGTAAAATTTTATATCTGAGAGGGTGGTGGCCAGGGAAAGAATACATATGATAATAACTTTAGTACATATATTGTGATAATTGAATTCAGAATCACTGTTATCATATAAAGAAATTTTAGGATGATAATGAATATGTCATTCTAAATCTGTATAAAATTAAATGCCCTTTGTTCTTTGAATATTTGAATACATATAAATGCCTAGATATAATCTCTTTCTTTACTTTCTCCTTTTGTAAGTCACCATCATTTTGAGAAAAAAATACCTTGATATAGATTATGGTTGAAATACTTAATATTATATCTATTATACTTTGAGGTTTATCATAGATCAATAATAAAAGCAAAAGTCACATTTTTATTTTTCCTGTTAAGAAATGTATGTGTAGTCCAGCTAGATTTTTCCCTGATAATATTTTTTCATCAATATATCACTTACAAGTATTTCCCTTATATTTATTGAGTACCCACTCTGTGCTAGGCATCACGTTACTGGAAGAAATGTAGCTGTAAGCAAAGTGTACATTGTTGCTGTTGCTGGAGAGGAGCCAACTTTGCTTTTTAACAAATTTACTTTATATATAAAATAAGAAACAAAGAAAAAACAGAAAGAAAGGAGGGAAGGAGGGAGGGAGAGAGAGGGAAAAAGAGAGGGAAGGAGGGAGGGAAGAAGGGAGGGAGGGAAGGAGGGAAGAAAGGAGGGAAGAAGGGATGGAAAGAGGGAAGGAAGGGGGAAAGGAAGGAGGGGAGGAAGAAAGGAAAGGAAAGAAGGAAGGAAGGAGGGAAGGGAGGGAAGGGAGGGAAGGAAAGATGCTCCCTTCAGAATAAATACTTTTTGACTGGTCAGTATTAAAATCTATTATGCTATTTTCAACTACTTAAGTAAACCCAGATTTTTGTCCCCTAATTTTCTTGCTTTTTTTCATAAGAAAAGTAAATTTATTAGCTCAGTAAAACAGAGTAGTCCAGACCTAACACTCAAACACTTAGAATATGTTGTTAGTTGGGTCTCAGTTATATAGAAACATGTCTACCTTTAAACAGACTTAGATGACACGTATTCAAAAAAGATGTATGAGTATGTATGTGGGAGTGTGTGGGGAGGGGGAATAGAATTTAGTCTTTTATTAAGAAGGAAACTACATGACCAGAAGCTGCTTATTTTCATTTAAGACAAAAAATATCATTTACTTAACCATTTCTAGAGGATCAAACTTTTTCTTCTTGGTATTCATTTATTATTAATTTTAATCCCATTTTCAAGGATTTTTGAATAATTCATCTAATATTTCTACAAAATTTCTTAAAATATTTAGCATTTCCTGGATTAACCATATATTAGTCAACTTGAGCTTCTATAAAATATGACAGAATAGGTGGCTTAAACAACTTTTTTCCACAATTTTGGATGCTGCAAGACAGACCAGGGTGCCAACATGGTTGGTTTGTGGTAAGGGCTCTCTTCCTGGCTGGCGGATGGCTGCCTTCCCACTGTGTCCTCACCTGAAGGAGGGAGGGAGGGAGGGAGGCAGGCAGAGAGGCAGAGAAAGAGAGAGAACATGGGAGTACATGAGCGAGCTCTAGTGTGTCTTCTTATACTAATCCTATTCGAGCAGTGTCCCAACTTTAAGACCTCATTTAGCCTTAATTACTTTCTTAGAGACCTCATCTTCAAAAACAGCCACACTGAAGGTTAGGGCTTCAATATATGAATTTTGGGGGAACCCAAATACCCACATAATTTTAGAGTGATATTCTGTGAAAGCATATTTTGAAATGGAAAATGAGGGGAAAAAAGTAAGCAAAAACAGCAGAGAGTGCACCCTGCATTTAATGTTACTTTTCAACCATTTCAGCATCAAATTGGTTTGAAGAAGTCAGGATGGTTTTGTAAGAGTCCTGGAGCAAAAGACTATGATTGCATTAATAAGTATGAAATCTGATTCAGAAGCTATAATCTCATTGGCTTCTACATTGCATGCCTGTCTACTACTTGGCAAAGCTGTGTGTGTGAACCTACAAAAGGGGAAAGCTTTTAATGGCATCACACTCGCCTGCGCAAAGTACTGATTGCATCAACTTGGAGTTAAATTGCCACCAAAAATCTAATTAGATCTCTCCTCAGTGGCTTGGGGATTTCGATTGCTGAACGACTGTGAGCGGAATGTTTTCTGGTATCAAAGAACAGCAATGGGGATTAAAAGGAACTGAGCCTTGTTCATTCTGGCCAGGAAAAATGGACAGAATGAAATATCCACAACCACCAGAATCAAATGAACCCCTCAGCAAGTTTTTCACTTTCTACTCAGCATCATGACTCAAAGTCAAGGGCAAAGGCAAAAGGTTAAAAAGACTAATGAGTTAAGATAATAGGGAGCCATGCTAGCTAATAGCTGTAGATCTTCCTGGTAAGGAAGATGTGTATTCTCCTTTCTCTACAGAGAAAGGACCAGTATTTTCTTTGTTAGCAGATAAAATCTTTGCCTCATCCAATTAATGTAGCTCAGAAGCAGAAAGTCTAAAGGGCTAACCCTACCATCAGCTCTGCAGCAAAGAGTCTGTTAGAGTAATATGTAAGGGAACTGGTACTATTTTTTAAGCTAGTACAAGCATAATATGTTTTATTCAGGACTTTCAAGATGCTATGGAAAACACTGTGACCATGCCTCAATATTTGCAAAGGATTTTTTTCAAAGAAGCCTAAATCTCAGTCTCTCCGTCTCTTGCCAGCAGTCAGTATTACCATACTCTCACTTATTCAGAAGGGCTATGAGGAACAAGAGAAAGGCCACATTTATATGAAGTCACGTGCTCAAAAAATCACTGCCATCTGCCAACTGTGTGACCCATGGGGAATTACTCCCTGTTCTTGACCTTCAGTTCCAGCCATACAAAAGGGGTGACAGAGATTCCATATAATGGTGCAGTGAAAGGATCTTACACAAGGCTTGGAATGTATTCTGTAAAGGCCCATAACTTCCTTCTTGTCAGAAAAAGGAACCAATTGGTAAATTGGTTTTGTGATATTAATATGTTACAGATTCCCATTCTCGGGGATAAGACCATTATCATTTTGTCAATAATTGGAGAAAACAAAGGGAGCCATCTCCAATAATAAAGTTTTGAACAATGGTGATTCAGATATTGTTGATAAGGTGACTAACAGGTTTTCCTGAATCCATTCAAATGTTACTGGTCCATTCCTTGGAAGACTCCCAGGCCTAGCTCTCAGGGAGCCACATCCTGAACAGTGTGCTTAAGCAAAGCTGCACCAGGCAGAAAGCCTGTTTCCCACACAATGTGGTGCCATTTGTGGGCAGTCGGCGCGCTGCAGGAGTGCAATGAAGATGCTCCCTCTAGCCAGGTGGGGTGGGTGATATCTCTCCTCTCCAGGATATGAGCCCCCTTGAAGCTGGCTGGAAAGACAGGGGCAGAGGCAATGACTAAGCTCTAGATTCTGCAAAGTCCAGCCTGGTATTTGACTCAGGGAAACTCTAGCTGAATTAACTGAAAAATAAAGGTTATTATCAAATTGAACTAGAAATATTTGGGTCAATACTTATTGAATTTTGCTTTGCTGGGCTTTTCAGGCTTCCAATATTACATTGACTCAAATTCTCTTTCACTTACTACCTGTTTCTTATATAAGTTTAGATTTAACCAGTAACTTAGAAATATTGCAAATGAATAAAGTCTAAATCTGGAGCAGAAAAATCAATGGTCTGCTGCTTCTGGAATTCTGGTGTTGCCTCACAGGCAGGAGTTATTTTTCTTCTTCATTTAACATGTGTTTTCACAGCACTGACTGTGTGGCCTCATTGGCTTTCCATGACAACCCTGGAAAAGAGAAAAGGCATGAGTTTACCATCTCATTTTCCACATGTGTAAACTGAGGCTAGGAGAGATTGAAAGGGACTATACTGTTAATCAGTGCTTGAGTTGGAACTGGGATCCAAGTTTACTGAGGACATTTCCCACCAAGCTGGGCCGCTTAGGGTCAAATCCACGGAACTGCATGCAGGGATGTGATGGCGAATAACAGATTATGAGCTGCCCTGTGTAGTTAGCCTAGTGTGTGCACGTGGTAAGTGTTCAGTACATATTAACAGTTTTCAGTGTCAGTGTTGATTGTTGTTGATATGACTTACTCTCCTTATCTCAAAAGGAACCATAATAAAGTTAAGGAGCATCCTTACCCTTTTAGGCTTCTCTGTATTGAGGTTATTTTTATCAGCAGCAATAATCATTTGCATATAAAAAAATGCATGGAAAGTAGGCTAAGTACTAGGAGGATGAAATGAAAAAGAATCAGCTCAAGTCCTCAAGGAGCTTACCTCTAGCTGAGAATGAGTGATTGGTGAGGGCTTAACAACTAGGAATATTGGCTGGGTGCAATGGCTCATGCCTGTAATCCCAGCACTTTGGGAGACTGAGGCAGGTGGACCACATGAGGCCAGGAGTTTGAGACCAGGCTAGGCAATGTGGTAAAACCCCATCTCTACTAAATATACAAAAATTAGCTGGGAGTGTTGGTACATGCCTGTAATCCCAGCTACTCGGGAGGCTGAGCCACTGGAAGGATTGTGTGCACCTGGGAGGCGGAGGTGGCGGTGAGCAGAGATCACTCCACTGCACTCCACGGTGGGTGACGGAGTAAGACTCCATCTCAAAACTAAAACTAAAAAAACAACAAAAACTAGCAATATCAGGCAAAATCACACAGGTTAGAGATATTTAATAACAGAGGCAATGGACTTTGTAGTGATCCCTCAAGACTAAGGGGAGCTTAGGGGAGCAAAGAAGATATGCCAGGTATGCCAGAGAGAGGCTCAAGAAGAGGATGCTCATGGCTCTCAGCATCACTTACACAGTATATTAAAAATACATATAGGCAGGCTTATCCTCAAAGATTTGTATTCAGTACATCTGGATGGAATCCTAATATTTTTGCATGTAACAAGATCTTCAGAGAAACAATCTGCAATTAAGAGTGACTGCTGTTGGCGATGGGGGCCCACAGGTTAGAACCCCATTTAATTGGGACGGGGGCATTTGATTAGGTTTGAATAGGAATCCTGTACTAATTCACACGAGTGAATGTATTTTAACTTCATGAGGTTAGTTCGTTGCTCACAGAGACACAATGCCTGACATATAATAAGAATTTGATAAAAACCTGAAGGGAGGAAAGGATCAAAGACAGAAAGAGGAATGAGAAAAGACACTTCCATTTTCCTGCTTTCAGTCTATGACCTGTGCTGTGCTGAGATTCCAAGATTCCAATTTCTGCTTCTCAGTGGATCACTAGTTGGGCTGGCAGTGGTGTTCCACTGCACTCAGACAGGTGTCTGCATTCCTAACTGCACGCAAGGGCCTGTACCATCCAACTTAGCTCAACCTTGCCTAACTCATCTCCTGCCTTTGCTCACCACCTTCCAACCACTCAGGACTTTTCTGTTTCTCAAAACTCCCCAGCTCATTCTCACCGTGGAGCATTCACATCGCCCCTTGTCCACACGTGGCTTCTTAAGGTTTCATTTGAATTTCCATCTCAGAGTAGTCACTCTGGCTTTCCAGCCACAGGCAGAACCTGCACAGTAACTGGGTTTCTCAAAGCATGTTTTACTACCCCAAACTGTCCTGGTCATAGGTTTGCTTTTCAATTTGTCCCCCTACCCACCACCACCAGAACGTAAGCCATGCAAGGTCAGGACTCTTGCTGGCCATGTTCATGGCCACATCCAAAATATTTAGAGTAGCATCGACATATACAAACTTCTCAATAAATATTTATATGATGAGTGGATTCTGTCAACATCCTTCTCCTTACTTTTATCCTCTTTCTCTTTCTCTTTTCTCCATCCTTATATTTACCTTTCTCATTCCCCTTTCCTACTATACTACAGTTGATTTGAGCAGCTGCCATGATTTAAATTTAAACATACAAAGGGCTACTCACCTCTAACCTGTTATGTGTCCTCCTGAGCTCATGTCCCCAAATCTAATACCATCTGAAATAAAACCTGGTGATCTCAGGCTGCCTGAACTCTAACAGTGGAAACATGTCGGGGAGTCCCTGGGGGCCCATCCATTTTAAGAACCCTTCTGAGATTCAGAGGAGGAAGGATTCCTTTTTTGGCAGACAGTCTGAGAATTAGGTTACATTCTAAATTAAGTAGAGCAAAATTTGTCATATAAGGCCCAGTTCTGTACCTAGAACTTCTGCTCATGCTCACACACACACACACACACACACACATACACGTCTTTTAAGATTCAAGTTAGTTTGGTTGGATAAAACATACATATGTGTTTGTATAAGGCTTTGACATAAATAAAATGCTTTCATATATATTATCATATCATATACCAAGAAGAAAGCAAGGCAGTTGTGAATGTCCCCATTTTACTGTTAACAGAAACAAAAGCCTAGAGAATTTCCAGATACTGCCAAATGTTCTTGCCAAACGCAACTGAATTTGAGTCCTGGAATTCGAACTGGACCCTGCTGTGGGATGTTCTGGAAAGTCACTTGGCAGTTTTCCTCTCTGGAAAATGAGGGAGTTGAATGATCTCCACACCAGTACTTTGCAAACTTCGATGTGTTCACAATGTGGGCTCTTGTTAGATTGCTGCCCTGAATCAGTAGGTCTGGGTAGGACCTGCTCTTCTGCATTTGTGAGAATTATTCACAGCTTCCAAATGATGCCCAAGCTTCTGGTGCATGACCCACAGTCTGGAGGGCGAGACATTGGACCAAATGAATTTTTGATGGGCCAAGATCTCCTGAGATGTAAAGGCATGTGGTAGAATTCAAGAAGAGCTGCTCTTCTGAAACTGCAGTTCTAAGGCTAAGATTCTCCTCCCAGGTGCATTCTTATTTTGGCTAGGATCATGGGGGAAGTTATTAAGTCTGATTGAGCTGGTTCATGGAGATCTAACTGTACCTAAGAGAGGCAATAAATAAATAATAAACATATGCTCTGAAAACAGGAATTTGGATTTGCCAAATGTAGGTGGCATTTGTACAGATAAGTTGGTGAATAGATCTTGTCCCCAAAGCTTCCTGGCTCCTCCAAAACAGATTTATTTTAGGATGAAGGCAGAGGGAGGGCTACATGGCGGAAGATGGGTAGCCTGAAGCATAGATAGGTACTTGGTTTTCTCAAAGCCAGTGCAAAGCCTCGGGTAAGCAGCCAGGCAAACTCACAAACCTTCTTTGTTTCTGCCATGATGAGAGCAGTAGCTTGTCACAATGGAGGAAGGTCTGTGGATCTGCATTTAGGAAGGACCTATCAGGCTGACAAAGAGAAAACAAATCATTGTATTTTAGTGTTTCATCATGTAGTAAAGTGAAGCACAAGTGAATTTTCCATTATGCCTTGTTAGGCCCAGAATCCTCAGTCATGGAGGCATGTGTAATCATCACTGATTGCTCAGTTGTCACCATCAGTGAAAGAGACAGTGGCTCATAAGTCTTTGGTCTATGGAAATGCAACTCCAGTCCCTTTCAAGATGTCTCTGTTGTCCTCCTCAAGACCATGGCTTGGATGGAAATCACCCTCAGCATAGACATGGAATTGCTCCTACAGATGGCTCATGGCAGCCAGAGATTCCCTTTCAGGGGCACTGTGGCTGAGAATAACAGAGCATGTTCAGCATGGGGTTCAGCTGAGGGCCATGGTCAGTGTGGGCATGTACAGGAACGGAGCTAGAAGCTGGTATTATTTTCATACTTTTGATCACAATCACCCAGTGGACTGGGTATGATTATTTCTACTTTATGGAAGCTGGAGGAAACTGAGTTTCAGGTGGAGCAACTGGTCAGGGCCTCCTGTAATTACCTTGATTGACTCAGCTAATTCATTCCCTATTTTAGACTAGCAGAACCCTCCCTCAGTGTGAGTTTCCTTATCTAAACACTGTGGATAATAACAGCCCTACCTCTTAGTTGTGTGGTGGGGACCAAAAAAGATAATACATATAAACCACCCAGTGCTTAGTATGCATGCAATAAAAGAGAAGCAATGCAGCTACGTATGTGATTCGTTGCCCCAGGCATCCTTAGGGATGCACTATTTGCACAAACTTTGGGTCAGAGAAACTGCATTAACAGTTTACTAGCTGATAGACCTGAGCTGAGTTCCTTCAGTTTCCTAAATCCCAGTTGTTTTATCTGGAGGATGGAGGTGGTTCAGGCTGCCTTACAGCTTGGTTAAGATGGGGAACTTACTCAGTGCCCACCATGTAATTCTTAATCCTTCCCACACTCACTCACTCACTCATTGCAGCAGTGACCAGGGAATGCATGGAGAAAATCCCAGCCAAATGCTTCCATTATTACTATCCAGGGTGGTCAGGAAAATGGCAATCTCAAAACTCTCATTCTTCCTAGCATTTGTTACCACTAGACATCATGTTATACTACAATTTCCCTATTTCAAGTCTTCCCCTACTAGAATGTGGCCTCTGTGGGGCCAGAAACCATACCTGTTTTGCTCACTGTCTTTCCTCAGTGTCTAGAGCAGTGCCTAGCATATAGTAGGCCCTCAATACATATATTGTGGTGGTGGTTTCAAACCTGCCTAGGGTCAGGCCTGCCCAAACCAAAATAACTTCAGTAGTACAGAACTGATTAAATGTGAATATTTCAAAGGAAGGATGAAATTTTATTATAATAGTTTTCTCATTTTTCTATACACTAGGCAACTAATAAAATATTTCTACCTCGCCCTCTAGAGCATGTATTCATTTCTGTTTTTTGTCAGTGAGCTTTATTACAAAACTAATCATGATGACATTTTAAATACAAGAATACATAACATTTTTTAAAATAGTTAACCTTTCCGTGTGGCATTTCATTGGATGTCTAATTAGCAGTAACATTTTGTTGTTTGCCATCTTAAACTTACCAGGTTCATAAGTCTCGAAAAACTAACCTTGTTCAAATAATCAATCATCATAATGAGAATTTCTATCTTTAAATGTTCCTCTTCTTTCGTCCTTCTTTCTCCATTCCTTTGGCACCAGAATGTTCCATTTAGAACTTTCTTTCTGTACTAGCTTTTCTATGAAGAAGGAGAATATATCATTACTTTTGCTTTGGAGTGGATTTTTTTGCCAATTAAGAAAAGTTCACTCGATTTCTTTCATATAGTCAAGGAAAAAATTTGGCAACCAGTCAACTAAAGCAGAAAGAAGTTGACTACTAAGGCTGGAAAAACAATTTCATATCATATTTGCCTTTATTTTATTTTGCTGAGAATTCATCTTTTGAGAAGCCCCGTTGTCATTATACATGTCAATAGAAATTAGAGAGCATGCAAACAGTTGAATACTGAAACATGTGTCTGCTTCTTTTAGGCTTTCCTATCCAGTAGGTGCCTGTCAACTCTCATGCGGAAAGGGGAAATCAAATTATTATGTCAGGTATTTTAAAGGCATTAACTCATGTCATCTCAAAATAATTATACTGAATAACACTGTTTTTCACATTTAAAAAAACATGAAATGAGGCCCAGAGTGGCTGAGAAAGGTACTCATTGTCACACAGGCATTAAATGGTTGAGATTGGAATCCAGCGTGTCCATCTCTGAGCTCATATTTTCTCCACTTTCTTATAGTAGGGGTTCAGCCGATATCCATGTTATCCTCTAATAATGAATTAGTCTGCTGGAAGCAGGACAACATTGACAAAGTTAGCTGAAAAACTGGTGCAAGAAGTAATGATAAGAATAATTCTCTGAATCAATAGTTGTAGCCTGGATAAAATTTCTGCTTGAAAGAAAATTGCAATTAGATAATAATCCAAAGAAGTTATTTTCTAAGAAATTTTATTTTCTGAAAAAAATAGACAACAGACGGATATCCCTTATTGGAAATGACTACATAAGAAATTTATTTAATAAGTTTTATACACTGAATGTTTAAAAATAAAGATCTTTAGAAAGATCCCATGAATTGCATCAATCTCTGAACATGAGTTTATCCCTATTTTTCATGAACAAAAAAAATTAAAATTAGATGACTTCCTAAGTTGTCAATTTAAGATTTTTATTGACCATTTTGTATCCAGCAATTAGCATATGCTGACATTACTTAGATAAATGAGATTCAGCCACCTTCCTCAAAGAATTCAAAGGCTGTTTGGGGAGACAGACATAAGAATAAATAAATATGAAATAGTTAAGTGAAAGCTATAATTTGTCATTTAAGAATGACCGAAAAATGGCATCTAATGCAAGAAGGGAAGGTCAGGGAGCCTTCCTAGAAGAAATGATAACTGAACTATGCCCTGATAGACAGACGAAGAATAGCTGATTGCAGGTAGAAGTAACAAAAAGGCATTCTAGGTAGAAAAGACCACCCCAAAACCAGAGGCACGTCATTGTGAAATAGTTGATCGATTGAGAGATTTCCATAAAGTACAAGTCGGGCATTTGTAAGAAATAAGTCTAAGAATGGAATGAAATAGTTGTTTTTGTATCTTCACAGCTCATTGCTTAGGAGTTTACATATGAGAGAATAAGACTCGAGGTTGAGAACTAAGATAGGTACTATTTCAGGAGTTCAGACATTACTAAAAGCTTGGACCAGAACACCGGTCTTTGGATGAAGTGGAAAACACCAGATTCTATACATATTTCAGAGCTAAAATTAACAGTATTTGGTGATTTGTTGAAAGCCTGGTTGCAGATGGTTCAAGATGCCTCCAGTGTGCGTGATTGGGTAAGACAGTAGTATATTCAATTCAGATAAGAAGCTCAGATGTGTGTGCTGTTTAGTGTAAAAGATCACAGGCTAAAAGTTTAACATCTAGCAATGAGGGAAGCATGGGAAATGAAAAATCAGCCAAGCAAACTGTGAGATGAGTGAGTTTCAGCAAAGAGTTAGCAAATGGGAATGTAGAGTTGGGAAGCAATCACTCCAGGAAACATATGGAGTGAGATCAAGGATGACATAATGAATCAAATCTACATCTAAAAGTGAGGAAGGGTAGGAAGGAATGGTGAGAGATTTAGAGTGACATATCTGGAAAGCTTAGAGATTTCAAAATTTCCAATGTCTAATGCAATAGAATGGTCCAATTAAAAAAAGATGTTAAAATGAGTCACTGAATTTGAAAATTAGTTGATCATAGATACATGTATCAAAAACTGTTTTGCTAGAATGATAAAGAGTAAAATCATTTCTAGTTGGCTGCATAGTGAATGAGAAATGAGAATTAGGAGAAATAAGCATAAAATAATATTTCAAACATTTTTTGTGTGTGTGACGGAGTCTCACTCTGTGGCCAGGCTGGAATACAGTGGCACAATCTCAGCTCACTGCAACTTCCAATTCCCAGGTTCAAGTGATTCTCCTGCCTCAGCCTTCTGAATACCTGAGATTACACGCCCAGCTAATTTTTGTATTTTTAGTAGAGATGGAGTTTCACCATGCTAGCCAGGATAGTCTTGATCTCCTGACCTTGTGATCCACCCACCTCAGCTTCCCAAAGTGCTGAGATTGGCGTGAGCCACTGTGCCTGGCCAAGATTTCAAATATTTCTATATAAAGTTTAGGATAAAGAGGTTGAAGTGTAGCTCTCAGGTCAGGAGTCTTCAGAGGCATGTGTGTCTTTTATTTGGGACTGAACTAAGCCATGTGTAGTAAAAATAAGCAATAGAAAGATTGTTCTATAAAATTAGAATATGAAATGGGGCTGTGTCTTTGTTTCATTTTTATGATGCAATATGGGTCTCAGAAATGTCAGTGGAAAGGGTTTGATAGGGAGGCATTGGAGAAGATTGTGAAGCTGTGAGGGGCTCAGTCTAGGCAGTTTAGAAGCAGTTATATCATCAAAGAGTGGGAAGGACCAGTTTTGTGCTCAGTGACCGATGACAGTGCACATAAGAGACATGACTGGAAATGCCTGCTCTTAAATATTCTAACTTAAAGCCCTGTCATTTTGATGCCTCAGCTGATCAAGAATGCTAGTCATCAACACAGAACAGTGATGGAGACTGATAAAAAGGATCAATGATGATCCTGGCTATTAAGAGGTGACAAGAACAGCCACAGGACACTGGCTGGATTGGTTTTGTCTTCCAATTTGGTATTGACTAATTCAAAGACCAGTTATATGAAATATACTAGAGTGTAGAACAGACACCAAGAATATTACACATTTTTCCTTCAGCCAACAGATCTGCCTGCTTGAGATCACGCCCTGGATAGTTCTAAGGTCCCAAAGTAGCCACAGGGCAGATTCATGGATAACTGTTATTCATATTGCAATCTGCACTCTATCTTTAATAACTGTGGTTTTATTACTAGTCATTTTTCAGGTACCAGCCTTTGGCTAAATTTTATTCCATTTTAGTTTGTGTCCTGTGGGACATGGGGAGGGATTCAAAAATAAACAAGAAGCATACTTTTTCCATCCTGTTGCTTGGGGATGAGCTCAGGATACAGACATATGCAAATAATACATGAGAACAAAGGGATGAGTGCAAACTGATAGTATGTGTAGAGTGTTGTACAGTCTGAGTATGGACATTGTAAAACTCTCCCTGGTAGATTAGAATTTTGGAATTTTTTAAATATCTGCCAGAGTACTGAACTCAGAGTAAATGTTCAGTATTTGTAGAAGGAGTAAAATTATTATTTATTTATAAATAGAATCATATAGCAATACACCTGTATGCATGATGATATCTTTAAGACAGGACTGTTTTAGGAAAAAAAAAAAAATGGCCGGATGCAGTGGCTCATGCCTGTAATCCCGGCACTTTGGGAGGCCAAGGTGGGTGGATCACGAGGTCAGTAGATGGATACCATCCTCGCCAACACGGTGAAAACCCGTCTCTACTAAAAATACAAAAAATTAGCCAAGCATAGTGGCACATGCCTGTAGTCCCAGCTACTCAGGAGGCTGAGGCAGGAGAATCATTTGAACCGGGGAGGTGACGTTTCAGTGAGCTGAGATGGCGCTACTGCACTCCAGCCTGGCAACAGAGCAAGACTCCGTCTCTCTCTCTCTCTCTCTCTCTCTCTCTCTCTCTCTCTCTCTCTGTGTGTGTATGTGTGTGTATATATATATATATATATATACACATATATACATATATATACATATATATATACATATATATATGCATATATATATGCATATATATATATATATTAATCTTAGTACATGAAAAATCCAGAAGAAATGTTTGCTAAGTGAATAAATGATTGGAGCATCTCCCTTCTACCCCTACACTGTGGTTATGTTAGGCAGTACCCCCTGAGTTTAAGGGCTAGAGGTCAGCCAGGGTGGAAACAGCAGTTCCTTAATCCCGTTATAGGCTCAGGACCAACTTTTCAATGGGCAGCCCCTTTCCCTTCAGCACCACTTTGTCGTCTATGAAAACATTATAAAGTGCAGGGACTCTTGTTAAATTAATCCTTTGGATAACAGTTCAATAGATACTGTTAACTCCAATTTGTAGGTTAAAAGAAAAACTGTATCTTGCATATGATCAAGAATCTTGCAGGAAAGAAACTTCAGTTCTTATGTTCCTGTTTTCTCATGTATAACCTGGGAATTCTAAGACCTCCATCATTAGAGTTGTTAAGTGAACTAAAAATTATGTTCACAAAGTGCTAAACACTATCAGATAACATCGTTGATGCTCATGAAGAGGTGGGAGTGATGATGCTGGTACCCAAAGCTGGCTAAAAAGTAACAGCGGGTTGAGTATGGCTGGTTTTAGGAATGTTTGGATAGTTATTTGGGTAGGGGAAGAACTGAGATTATTGGTTGGTGCAGGATGAAAAAGGTTGATGGAAGCCACGAAGGATGTTTGAGTCGTGAGAGCTTCTTTTGTTGTATCTGCTGAGAAAAACTGTGTGGAATTTCTATTTACTTGTATGGGAAACTATAGTTTATGTCAAATATTGGAGAGCTATAGGATATTTTACAAAGAGGTGACATGATAAGATGATAAGATGTTTCCTGTTAGAGGTTTCCTTTAAGGCAGTGTACAGAATTGGAGTGGAAAACTTGGACAGAAACAAGAATGGCCTAGACAGAGGTAGTAGAATTAGGTATGGAGATATCCTGATACATTTCTAAGAGGTAGGATTGACAGGCTTTTGAGTTTGTTAGGAAATGGAGACAGTTTGATTGTCTAAGATAATCCCCATGTTTCCAGTCAAGGAACAGGATTTGGCAAGCACTTGGAAGCTGGTTTTAAGAAACAATCATGATGACATGAATTTTGGACATGTTGAGTTTGAGATGCCTGTGAGCTATTTGGATAGAGATACCTCACCGGCTTCCTCATCCTCCCCATCAATCTTTCCTCTCCAACAAGCATTTTTTAGTCTCTCTAGCTGGTGGAATAGTGTATCTCAAAAATGTGTGTTCACCTAGAACCTATGAATATGGTCTTTTTTAGAAATAGAGTCTTTTCAGATGCAATCAAGTTAAGATGAAGTCATACTGGATTTAGTTGGGTTTTAGATCCAATAACTGTGTTCTCAAGGGAAACCTGGGGACATGGAGACATGGAAGAGATGGACATATACAGGGAAAAGGCCGTGTGAAGATGGGGGCAGATACTGGAGTGATGCTGCTCAAAGCCAAGAAATGCCTGGAGTCACTAGAAGATGAAAAGGCAAAGAATGATTTTCTCTTAGGGCTTTTTTTGTTAAAAAGCACTGCCCTGCTGACACCTTGATTTCAGACTTCTGGCCTCCAGGGCTGTGAGAGAATAAATTGCAGTTGTTTTAAATCACCAAGAGAATGGTAATTTGTCAAGGCAGCTCTATGAGTATAATATAGCCTCCTTCCTAGTTTTATTTTTCTCCATAGCATGTAGAGCCATATGATAAACTATTTACATTTTTTACTTTTTTGTTATTGTTATTGTTTATTTCTTCTCACTAAAACTTAAGCTCCATGATGATAGAAATTTTTATCTTTTAAAAAAATTCGCTGTTGTGTCTGCAATGCCTGCAGAGTGTGTGGAAGCAAATCAATGACAAAACTCCCAGAAATATAAATATTTAAATTTAAGGGTGAGTGAAATAAGGGGAGCCCAAGAACCGGATAGGCAAAAAGTGGCCAAGGATTTGAGAGAGGAAAACCAGGAGGTTATTGTGTCAATAATTCAAGAGCAAGGAGAAATTCAAGGAGGGAATAGTCTCCAGTGGCGTATGATGTGGAATGATCTAGAAAATTGAGAATAGATACAGAAAGTTTTAATAAACTTTAAGAGAGGAATTCATAGGATGAGGTGACCACCATGCTACATGACAGTGAGTTAAGAACATATTGTTTTGTGCTGATAAAATGTAGGAGGAGCGAACTAAATGTGTGTGGACGTGTGTTCATGCAGCAGAAAAACGTGGATAGGAGGAAACTGAAGGACAAGAAATCTGAGTAAAATTATTTTATAAACTTGTTTCACTTTAAATTTTTACATCAATTACATCATAACTTCCTAGATTTGCCTTCTATCATTTTTGCTATTTACATAGGAAGTGTCTTCTCTTTTTTCCTTTCTTTATTTTTTGAGGCAGAGTCTGGCTCTGTCACCTAGGCTGGAGTGCAGTGGCACGATCTGGACTCACTGCAATCTCCAAAAAAGGTATTGTTGGGTCATTGCTGGTCTATTTTTAATCCCTTTAGGAACCTCCACACTGTTTTCCATAATGGCTACACAAATCTACATTCCTTCCAACAGTGTACTATATTTCCCTTTTCCCCACACCCTCACCAGAAGTAACCTCTTGTCTTTTCTTCATAGTAGCCATCCTAATGGGTATAGGGTGGTATCTCATACTGGTTTTCAGTTTGTGTTTCTCTAATGATTAGTTATGCTGTATACCTTTTCATATCCTGTTAGCCATTTTTATTCTTTGGAGAAAGGTATGTTCAGGTCCTTTGCCCATTTTCAATCAAGCTATTTGTTTTTCTGTTATTGATTTGTAAGTGTTCTTTACAAATGTTAAATATTAGTCTCTTATGAGATATGTCCTATGAAAATATATTTCCCAGTCCATACATTGCCTTTTTGTTTTGTTGATTGTTTCCTTTACTGTGCAGACGTTTTTAGTTTGATGTAGTCCCATTTATTTATTTTTGATTGCGTAGCCTAAGCTTTTGGTGTGATATCCAAAAGCCATCTCCAAGGCCAATATTAAGGAATTTCCCCCCCTATGTTCTTATCTAGGAGTTTTATGGTTATACATCTTACATTTAGGTCTGCTACCTATTTTGAGTTCATTTTTGTATATGGTGCAAGATAAGGGTCCAATTTCATTCTTCTGCATGTTGTAGTCTAATTTTCCCAGAACTATTTATTGAAGAAACTAACTTTACCTCAATGTGTCCTCTTGGTATCCTTGCTGAAAATTAGTTAACAGTTTCTGGCTCTGTATTCTGTTCCATTGGTCCACATTTTTGTTTTTATGCCATTTACATACTGTTTTGATTACTATAGCTTTGTAATATAATTTTAATTTAGAAAGTATAATGCCTCAAGCTTTGTTTTGCTTTTCTATTGTCCCTTTTCCTATTCTGTTGTTATGTGTTTGTGGTTCCATAAGAATTTTAAGAATTTTCTTTTCAATTTCTGTGAAGAATATCCTTGAAATTTTGATAGAAATTGTATTGAATTTGTGTATTGCTTTGGGTAGTACAGACACTTTAACAATATTAAATCGTTTGATTCATGAACACAGAACATCATTCCATTTATTTGTGTCTTCAACTTTTTCATCAATGGTTTATAGTTATTAATATACAAATCTTCCACGTTTTTGGTTAAATTTATTTCTAACTATTTTTCATGCTTTCATAAATGGAATTTTTTTTATTTCTTTTTCAGTTAGGTTGTTATTAGTGTATAAGGATACTACTGATTTTGTAGTTGATTTTGTATCCTGCAAGTTTACTGAATTAATTGATTCTGTCAGTTTTTTGTGGACTCTTTAGGGCTTTCTACATAAGGGATTATATGATCTTCAAATAGAGATAATTTTACTTTTACCTCTTTCTGACTTAAATACTTTTTATTTCTATCTTTTGTCTGATTGCTCTTGCTAGTAGTTTCAGTATTATGTGAAATCGAAGTGGCAAAAGTGGACATTCTTGCTTTGCACTGTATCTTAGTGGAAAAGTTTTAATTGTTTCTCATTGATTATGATGTTAGCTGTGGATTTTTCATAAATCACCTTTATTTTATTATGTGGAGAAATTTTCTTTCTATATCTAAACTGTTAAGACTTTGTGTCAGGAAAGGATATTGAACTTCATCAAGTGCTTTTTCTGTGTCAATTGAGATTATCATGTATTTTTTATCTTTCATTCTGTTAATGTGATGTATTACATTGCTTCGTTTGTGTATGTTAAACCAACCTTGCATGCTGGGGATAAATCCCACTTGGTCATGACGTATAATCTTTATGATGTGATGTTGAATTTTGTTTGCCAATATTTTATTGAGAATTTTTCCATCAATGTTCATCAGGGATATAGGTCTATAGTTTTCTTTTTTTGTGGTGTCAGTATCAAAATGATGCTTGCCTTGTAAAATATGTTTGCAGATATTTCTTCTATTTTTAGGAAGAATTTGGTAATACTTCTTCTTTAAATGTTTAGTAGAATTCATTCATGAAGTCATCTGGTCCTGGGCTTTTCTTTGTTGCAAAGTTTTAAATTCATTTTTCAATGTCTTAATTTTTATTGGTCTGTTCAAGCTTTCTATTTCTTCCTGATTAAATATTGCACATAATTGTTTATAGTAGCCCCTTATAATCATTTTTATGTCTGAAGTATCTATTGCGATATTTCTACTTTTATTTCTGATTTTATTTATTTGAGTCTTTTTTATTAGGTAGGTAAGAGTTTCTGAATTTTGTTTACCTATCCACATAACTAATTCTTGGCTTTACTGTTTGTAAATGGTTTTTCTGTTCCCCTTTATTTTGTTCTGGTCTTTATTATTTTCTTTTTTCCACTAACTTTGGGTTTAGTTTGCTCTTATTTTTTAGTTTCTTGAGGCATAATGTTAGGCTATTTGTTTGGAGTCTGCCTTCTTTTTTTTATGTAGACATTTATTGTTACAAACTTTTAGAACTTCTTTTGCTGCATCCCATAGGTTTTAATACATTGTGTTGTCTTTTGTTTCAAAATATTTTTTAACTTCCCTTTTGAGTTTTCTTTAACTTGTTGGTCATTCAAGGAGCATGTGTTTAATTTCCATGTATTTGCAGATTTTCCAAGATTCCCCATGTTACTGATTTCTAGTTTCATATCTCGGTTGATCAAGGTAGGACAGGAAGAATAAAATACAAAAAAAAAAAAGGAAAATATCTTAGAAAATTGTATTAGTCTGTTTAGATGATCAGTGAATAGTCCCAATAAGGATAATATAATTTATAGATTATACTTAGTTTTATAGGTTTTATTAAAATGCCATATATTTTTTCATACTCTGAAAAAATGCATTTATTTGAACATATTTATGCCTATAATTGTTCTTTGTGTCTAATTACACACAGACATATATGCATAAAGTAATTAGCTTTTATTCTAGTATTTCTTTCTATCATTCATCCTAGAATTGAATAAATTAGTCCCCTAGAAATAAATCATGTCTTCAAGATTAACAAGCCCTAGAAACCATAGGCATTTTAATATAACAGTGCTTAGACAAAAATAGTTTTGGGTGGATGCTGTTGCATTGTTTTGTCTAGCTCTAAAAATACCCTTTAAAAATCTAAATAAATGTAGCATTTATGATGACAGTATTCCTATTCAGTTGTATACAACATAAATAGTTTAAGGACATTGTGACTAAACCCGACACATATTTTAACTTAAACTATGACATACTAAAAACAAATAGTTAGAATTCAGCCTTAAATCTTCCTCCAGAATTTAAAATTCTAGCAAGAAAAAATACTTTTTGCCTTTCTTTTTTATATTTGGGGGGTAAAGCTACTCCATGAAAGGATTAATGTTGAATCAAGAAAATATTTTTTTACTTTTGATCAACTATTGTCACATTTAAAGAACTGCAAATGATACCATTATGATTTTCAAAATATTTTAAGGTGGAGATAAATATCCTTGAATTCTAAATATTGTAGTCCTGGCAGCTGCATGCACGACTATAGCTGCAAAGAAAACTGCAATTTAAGTATTTTATTCCCACACAATTGTTTTCTTTTGCCACTCCCTAAGATAATCACTCACTTTCTCAGATAAAGGCCATCTAGCCACATTCCTAAAATAAAACCAGCAACAATATCTTCAGAAAACTACAGTAAGATCCGGGCGCTATGACTCACGCGTATAATCCCAGCACTTTGGGAGGCTGAGGTTAACGAATCAGCCTCATTGGAGACCAGCCTGGCCGATATGGTGAAACCCCGTGTCTACTAAAAATACAAAAATTGGCCCGGCGTGGTGGCGTGTGTCTATAGTCCCAGCTACTTGGGAGGCTGAGGCAGAAGAATCACTTGAAACTAGGAGGCGGAGGTTGCAGTGAGCCAAGATCACGCCACTGCACTCCAGCCTGGGCAACAGAGCAAGACTCCATCTCAAAGAAAAATAAAAGACTGCAATAAGATTTCATGATACTAATTGCTGTTTTTATAATTTCTTGCTTTGTTTAGAGAGCTGTAAGAATTTATTTTTGGTTATGCAATTATATCCAGCATCCAAAAACTAAATTACTTGAGGAACAGAAACTAAGTTGAAAGCACAAATACCATATGGTAACAAGAAATCCAAGAGAAGCTTTTCTAAATTCAGTAATGTCCAGGCAGTTCAGTGTGTTGGAGTGATTCATGTGGAAACTCAGCTGTGAAAAGTTCTAGTGCCCTACAAGTGTGACTTACTTTAAAGAATCTCAAAACATTAAATTCTGAACTTACAGGATGAATGACTTAAGAAGTGAACCCTATAAATGGATTTCTCGCTTTACCAAAGAGTTCTGCAGTGGTTGATTTTAAATTGCAAGCTCCAGCACACGTAAAGCACAGAAACACAATATAAACAGCCCTTTTCAGAAATGCAGCGGAAGTTGTCTTGCAATGTCCAGGAGTTTTAAAATCACCTCTGTTCTTTCTCTGATGAATACTGTGATAAACAGCAAAATCAGAAAGGCAGGCAAGCGGATGACATAGTTAATCTATGTACTGTCCAATCTCTCACCTGTTTTTGCCCAGAGAAGGGAAGGGGATAAAGAGTTGCATTCTATTCCTGCCTTTATCTCTGCACTTCTCACCTGTCCCACTTTCCTTCCGCAAGCTTTGCAAAGGCTTAGGCCAGGTGTCTTTCTCTATCAAATGCCCTTAGGCATTAGGTAGAAAAGCATTAACAGAGTAGGCCTGAAACTCCTCAACAGAAAGGCCTGCTTGCAAAGATTGACCTGTGTCTGGCATCTGGGAACCTGGATTTCAGGAGGATTCACTTTATTTGCTGTCTGATAAGAGTAATTTGCTGTGCATAAAAAAATATGTTTGTATAAAAAATATAATTTATACCAAACACCTAATTTCCTCCTGGGAGTCTGAAATCTTGGCCAGAGAGCGTCTACCTGACCAGTCCCAAAAAACAACTTTGGGCACCGAGTCTCTAATGAGCTTTTATCAGGTACAACATTTCAAGGTTGTAACGACCTGTTGCTAGTAGAATTAAGTGAGTCCTATGTGACTCCACTCAGAGAGTTATTGCAAGTCTGTACCTGTTTCCTCTGGACTTTGCCCCATGTACCTTTTTCCTTTCCTGATATATTTTGTGCCCTCTTGCCATGTAATAATAAATTATAGCCATATAATAAGTCATAGTATTAGCAGAAAGGGGTCCCGATCCAGACTCCAAGAGAGGGTTCTTGGATCTTGCTTAAGAAAGAATTCAAGGCAAGTCTATAGAGTCAAGTGAAAGCAATTTCATTAAGAAAGTAGAGAAATAAAAGAATGGCTACCGGGCTGCTGGTTGCCCACTTTTATGGTTATTTCTTGATTATATGCTAAACAAGGGGTGGATTATTCATGCCTCCCCTTTTCAGAAAGTATAGGGTACTTGGCATTTGTAAACTGTCATGGCACTGGTGGGAGTGTAGCAGTGAGGATGACCAGAGGGTCATTCTCGTAGCCATCTCGGTTTTGGTGGGTTTTAGGGGGCTTCCTCACTGCAACTTGTTTGATCTGCAAGGTCTTTATGACCTGTATCTTGTGCCAACCTCCATTCTTATCCTGTGACTTCAAATGCCATAGTCATCTGGGAATGCAGCCCAGTAGGCTTCGGCCTTATTTTACCCAGTTCCTGTTTAAGATGGAGTTGCTCTGGTTCAAATGTCTCTGTCAATAGCCAAGGATATGACTTGTGAATCCTCATAGTGAATCACTGAGCTGGTATTTGAAACTCCCAACACAGGTAACCTTTACATATAATGAATTAGCCTCTCTCTTATACATCTAGCATGGTACTAGCTCTGCTTTATGAGAAAATAGTGATTCAAACCATTTTCACATTTTAATATTTCAAAAAATATTAAAATAACTTAGCAAATCATCTTAACATTTCAAAAGTGCTTTTTTGAATATTTTAAGGCATAGTAGGCATGGATTCCTATTGACTGAGTCCATGCAAAGCTGGGAAGCAGGCATTAGTAACCCACCTGAAAGTAAAGAAATAGAGGGGCATTTATCATGTACTGGTCTCTTTCTCTTACACTAAACTATGAGTTACTAGAAAACCTTTTTTCCACTTATGTGTTTCCAGTGTCTAGAACAGTCCATGGCATGGAGTTAAATAAATAAATGATTGCATACATTAATTTAAAAGTTAATTTTGAAGTTTCTACAAGATGATAAATTGTTGATCTGGGACACAAACTGATTTCTTTCTAATCCCAAGTTGATGCAGTTCATTATCTCAAATTGCTAAGCATTTTCACATATATGCTTACTAATGAGGAAATTATGGTATATAGATGCTTAGAAACTGGCCCAAAGTCATTCATGCATTCAACATTTATTTTTGACTATGTTCCAGGCTTGTGCTAGGCCGTAGGGTATAGGTTAAAAAGAAGGCAAAGAGAAAACTTTTATATCGCAATATATTGAAATAGAGCCTATTAAAAATGTCTAAAGGGGGATGAAACTGGAAGATTCTCTGACTACATGAACACATACGCTAATATTTGGAACAAATCATGGGCATCCCAAAGTTCATCTGACACAAAGATTGTGCTTAGACTTGATATGACCATTTGGAAGATTTTCATTCTTGGCATTACTGATACATGGCATTTCTGGTAGTAAGAATGGAATGTGGCTTTCTCACACTGAAGCAATGGCCTAGAAATAACAAAACGTAATATGGACTGTTTCATGCTCTCAATCTGATCAAAGTAATTTGGCTCCAAGTGCAAAAGCTTCAAGGCTGTTTATCAAGTGGTTAGCATTCAATGACCCAATAATTCAAGCCACACATACTGAAAATTAATTACAATGTATCAGTCATCTTAATATATCCCAGAGCCAGAATGACTTCAAACCTAAAATGAGAAAAGAATGAATCATACGTTATGCTCTCACTATGGGCTAGGAGCTAAACAATGAAGAATATGGAGTAAATCTTTAATCGAGTATATGGCATGTAATTGAGCACATGATCCGTCATCACAAATATATTGAATATATTGGAGTATAACTGGAGGCCACTGAACTTTGAAAAAAAATGTTTTTAATGCAATGTTAAAGTGGAGTGGGCCAAACATTGCTTCTCTTTATACTCTTTTCTTCCCCTAAAGATATAGTAGCCATTTTTGATCATGAGAAAGTAAGTCACAGTTTAACATGACAAACAAAAAGGCTTAAATTGGACCACCTACATCTGAATTTATTGTTCTATAGAAATAAATGCGTATTTGCTTAAGTCACCATAGTCCATGGAAAGGTAGAAACTAGTCCTAACTTATATATTGGTAGTTCTCTAGTATGTAATCTTTTGCTCCATTCAAAATACTGTTCTGAGACTGTGCCATGCTGAAGCTATCTTAGAATAACTGTTACAGATTATGAACTATGTATCAATGAGCTTTTTTGTGATGCATCTATATAACTGAGTACAATGAAGAAACTGCACAGAGTCCCAGGCAGAAGATACTGATGATTCAGTATCCACTGTAGATATTTCATTCTCAAGACAGAAAGAAAATGACAAGAAAATGGTAGGAATGGGTGAAAATTTACAAGCTGACATAGTAATTGAGTTCATTAAGTCAATTTTAAATTTGTTTCAAATATCATCATGTAGCTGGTCTGCTTGTGGTGTTAGCTCAGTGCCAGGTGTAAGTTAAAGTATTTTCTCGTAAGAAAATGGAAAAATTAAAATACAACTTGTTACTGTAAAACAAAGATAAACTTTTAGCAAACACACCAGGATTTCTACACGTAAATGATACTTGGCCTTTAATAAGATGACCTTAAAGAACTATTCTCTGATTTTGGTGACACTGCTATAGTCTTTTCAAAAATCACTCCTTTGGAAATTACTGAGCAAGTTCATAATCCAAAAAAGAAAAGTCCTTCTTTTTTACTCTGTTGTCACACATACACACACACACACCACATTCTCACAAGTTTAACTACAAACTGTAATATATTATATTTTTATAAGATTTTTGGAGATAGCTGGGGATATTTTGTATATCAGAAGAACATAACTGGAAAAAGAAATTCTATAAACTCTATTTTTTAAAAGCATTTAATGCTTTGAAGGATTCTACATCTTACGCTGCAGGCATCTTGGAAGAAATTCTTCCAAGTAGTTTTCTTGGTTGGATATTACATATTTTATACTTATAGAATACATTATAATTTCTAAGAACTTTTCTATATTTGTTATTTAATTTTCATGCTCTCATTTTCCAGATAAAGGAATTGAAGTTCAGAGACATTAAGTAAATTTATTTATTGTATTAGTCAGGGTTCTTCAGAGAAATAGAACCAACAGAAGATAGTGAGGAAGAGAGAGAGAGAGAAAGAGGTGGGGGTGGGGGGGGAGAGGATAGATACATACATACATACACACACTATTATGAGGTCTAGACGTTCCACCATTTGCCATCTGCAAGCGGGCATTCCAGGATAGCCAGTAGTATAATCACTCCTAGTCTGAAGGTCCATGAACCAGATGCTCCAATATCTAGGAGCAGGAGAAAATTGATACCACAGCTCCAAAGAAAGAGACAATTTGCCTTTCCTCCACTTTTTGTTCTATTCAGGCCCTCAATGGATTGATGATGCCCACTCACATTAGTGAGGGTGATCTTCTTTACTTAGTCTACTGATATAAATGCTAATCTCTTCCAGTTAACACCCTCGCAGACATACCCAGAACGAATGTTTGACTTGCTGTCTGAGCATCTCTTAGGCCAATCAAGTTGACGTATAAAGTTAACCATCACAGTTGCCAAGGTCCTAAAACTGGTAACAGTTGCAAAGCTGGGCTTGGAATATGGGTCTCCTGCATTCAAGTCTACTGTTATTTAACTGATGCTTCTTTTGTCATTTATTTTTGCTCACATCATCTGAAATAAATTTGAGCAATTATGTATGTATTTGCATATTTTTCATTGAGATCTAAAATGTTTTCATCCTAAGTTTAATTATTATAGTTATGGATGTTATAAATCTAGCATACTGTAAATACAATAGCCTCATGATAAACATAATAGAGACATTCATTAATATTCAACTTGTTAACATCACCCACATAGACATGTCAATAGTTGTTTTTAGCAATTCAACAAAGCTTATTCATAATTGCTTGTATTCAAAAGGATAAAATATTCTATGCAGAACCATACACACAAAAAAGGATATTATGCATTAGCAACTGAATTTATTTGCAATCACAGTTTTTCATAATTTAAATTCTGCAATTCTATTTTTTAAATTAAATAATGGACATTAAGCATCCACAGCAGATATTTCATAAATGCTCAGATTGGAAATAGCTTTATTCCTACATATACCTTTATTTCACTGATTTTGTTTAATAAAAAGTAACATGACATAATGAACATAGAATTTTACAATTAATACCATGTGACTTTACCCAACTGACTTGACTTCTCTGAGCCTTTCTTTTCTTATCTACATACCTACTTATTTTACAGTTATTCTGTGGCTCTAACCAGAAAATATATCGGAAAGTACTGTGAAATTTTAAAAACATTTTAATAGTTCTTATCATTAATCCATAGTGTATCTCTTTTGATTCAAAATTGCAAATGGCAGCCAAAGTAACCTTCTGCTTCTCACTCTCCACGTTCTCACTGCATTCTCATCAACCCTGTGTTACAAGCTTTTAAACATTGGTGTTAACTTAGAATTCTCCGTCTTCAATCCTGTCAATTTTGCCTCAAGAACACCTCTTGAATCAGGTATCTTACTATTTTTCCCATGACCAGTACATTTTTGTTCAGTTTGTCATCAGCTCTTAACTGGACTATAGAAACAACCCCTTCTTTAGTATTCCTGTTTCCAGATATTTCTTACTAAAATTCCTCCTCTATCCTGTGGCAAAGCTTAGCTTTTTTAAAATGCAAATGGATCATTGTCATTCTTGGTCACTCGCCATTGTCCACAGGGATCACTTGGCTCCTCCAAGTACCGGGCATGTCTCATAAAAACATGATCACACATAATTCCGGTCTGCATCCCTGCCTCTGCCCACTGTGTATCTTTCGCCTCAGCTACTTTAAACTTCATATGGTTCCGCAAATACACCTTTTCATGATTTTGAGCCTGTGCTCTGTTATCCTCTCCTTGCAGAATGTCATAATATGTCTGGGTTGCATAAAGATGGAAATGAAAGCCCTTCGAGATGAGAAGTACTGTACTTTACAATGATCATTAACGTTGCTGGACAAATTTTAATCATTTCAAAATCTTAGCACAGATATACAGTGACAATTAATTTTTTCCTAGTCCATATCTTTAGGACTGTCCAGGAATTGTTCAGTATGTCATTTAGCCTGCAAGAATTAAAGAATCTTGTGAAATGAATGGTATTAAAACTGAATAACTTTGGCAAAATAGAAAATTTAAATAGATTTCTCCCTCATATCTCTTGCAAATTGCATCTAATTGCATATAATTTGGTATTATAAATTTCAATATATGAAAATTACATTCTGAACAAATTACTTAAGAATGGTGTAATAATACTGTAATTTAAATTTTTTATACTTCTCTCATTTCAAATGACCTAGAGCCTTTCAGTAAACATTTCCATAGTTGAAATTAAGTAGAGAGCAGTTCCTCTTCACACTTCAAAGCAAGACCCAGAAAATGAAGAGGATTCTAACTACCAATATAGGGCTATGTGTTAACTAAAAATTGGGTTTCTGAGGTCAGTTCCATTAAGGTTTGGTGGTAAGTGAATGGAGTCAGATAATAATAAAGCTTTAAAGGAATACATTTATTGAGCATCTTCCATGTATCAGGTACTTTCTTATTTGACCCCCCAAACAATACTAAAACATACATATGTATATTTCTATGTTTTTAATGGTGAAAAAGTGACAGTAAGAAAAGAGAAAGGACTCTTCCACTGCCAAACTGCTTAAAGGTGGCAGAGCAAGGAGTCATCCATCATTCACATGCATTCATTGAATGCCTTTCAATGCTCCTGGTTCAGTAACAGAAGCCTGGAATGCAAATGAGAACTCCAGAGCCTTTGCTCTTCAAGGGCTAAGGTCTACTAGAGTGAAACTCAGGTCTGCTTGACTCCTTTCCACTGCAACACATTGAACAAGGAACGCCAATTTGTAAAACATGATATACCTGTTATTGTTATGTTTATAACTATTATGATATTTTCCTCTCACATCAGCCCTGCTAATAATCCTAATCACTCTAAATTTCTGGATCATTTTATGTAAAAGAGAAAAGAAGAAAGGTGAAAAGCAAATAGGTTATTCTTACTATTGGACCTTTATACCTGGATGCCATACCTAAAGGCCCCTTTAGTATGTTAGCACCTTTGCAAAAGGGAGCTTTAGTCTGCAATACCTACACCCAGATTATATCATATTTACAGTTGGCCTACTTGCCATTGACATTTTTGCTCACAGATTTGGTTTTCCTAACTCTACTCTGTGAATTTTTGGATTGACTCTGGACTCAGTTATGCAGTCCGTGATTTTGATGTAAAGTGCATTCCTGAGTGGTAGACCACCTCCTCCATTTCTAAACCCATGATGTATTCCAGAGGGAGGAGAGGAAAAGAGAAGAGGGCAGAGTGAGACCACTCTTGCTCTAGGCACCAGGAAGATAAAAAAATATGGTTGTGGGCCGGGCGCGGTGGCTCACGCCTGTAATCCCAGCACTTTGGGAGGCCGAGGCGGGTGGATCACGAGGTCAAAAGATCGAGACCATCCTGGTCAATGTGGTGAAACCCCGTCTCCACTAAAAATACAAAAATTAGCTGGGCGTGGTGGCACGTGCCTGTAGTCCCAGCTACTCGGGAGGCTGAGGCAGGAGAATTGCTTGAACCCAGGAGGCGGAGGTTGCGGTGAGCCGAGATCGCGCCATTGCACTCCAGCCTGGGCAACAAGAGCAAAACTCCGTCTCAAAAAAAAAAAAAAAATATGGTTGTGTTGTTTACTGCCAAATTCCAGTACCTAGCACGGCATCTGGAATCCAGTAGGAATTTCATAAATATGTGTTGAGAGACTAGGAAGAGCAAGGAGAACCATGGGGAGCTCATGACTATGGAGTACTTTTCATCTTCTCAGAGGAAATAAAATTAAAAGTCCATAAAAGTATTAAAAGAGAAAAAAGAAAAAGGATATGCCTAGTTTGACATTAATCCACACCATCTAGATTTGGATCCACTCCTATATCTAGTAGCCATGACTTCTTTTAATATCAGAGAAACCAATTATTACCAAGTATGTGAAGAGTTCTTCATCTATACTTAAAATAAAGAGGAATACGGACCTAGAGTACAAAACAGAAGACGTTGAATAGCTTCCCAGTGGAGAGGTTGTGAAGCCCTAGAACATTTTACAGAGAAAGCTTCTGTAAGATCAGCACCTCATCTGTTTGACAGTTTAGCAGAGTAGTCCCGTCTGGAGGGAACAGCAGAGATGAGCTTGTTTCACATTCCTTTCAACACTGCAACTTAATTGATTTTGAGTCATTCATCCCAGTGTAAATAATTCACAGAAGAAAAATCCTACCAGACGAGTTTCAGTAGTTTGGCCTTTAATAACGCCCAAGACTTTTCTTGGCAATGAGGAATATTCAAATCAAAAGGCCTTACCTGAAAAAAGTTAGAGCTATGTCATGTGAATATTAGCTCCGATCCTGGGGAAAGGCCAAGTTGGACACAATAAAACAACAGGTCTGCAATGTGGCCATCTCTTCTACACACTTGTCATGTTTTACTCAATGTGTTGTCCACTAGCTGACTAGAAGAGATTTTCACAGAAGAATCACACTTAATCTCTGTTTGGTGGGCAATGTTTCTGGTTAATAGATCATCTGAATTCAGGGAGATTTTCTGTTTAGCAGAGCACTTCCAAATTTCTTCACAGATCATTGAGAGTTTTCTTTTACCTAATAGAAGGCAAAGATGGAATTCTACCTTAATATGTATTTTTATACAGCTATAATATATGTCTGAGATCTTACTACTATGTGTATTATGCTGGGTACTCAGGAGTAAGAGACCAAAACTATTTTGGTCTAGGAAAGCAGACACCCAAAGAAACAAATGTCAGCACATTCTGAGACAAATGTCTCTCTGTTGGGTACATAGAAGAGAATGGCTATGACACTGTCCTCATTTCTTGAGACTGTAGAAAAATTAACATTTAGAATTATTGTTGCAAAATATTTGCAGTGATTTCATATGAATGCCGGTATTCCTTCATGCAAACAAACATCCCCCAGGAATGTTCTTTGTGTCACTGAAGTAGCTGAAATATTGGTGTTCAATACCGAGTTCTTATCTCTAACTTTTCAGAACTTCCTAATAACTCTCAAATAATAATTTTTAAAAATACTGTTTGCACCATCATGAGCAACATCAACAGTATTATTTAACACCTCCTATGTCCTAAGCATTGTGCTTGCTATTTTCCAAATACTAGCTCACATTTTCTCAACACACCTATAAAGTAGGCATTATTCCTGGTTGAAAAACTGAGACTCAGAGAGATTAGATATCTCTAAGTCATGTATCACAAAAGTATCAGTGCCAGGATTCAAATTTCAGCTTACCTGATTTTAGAACTCTACTATCTCCAGTGGACCATTCCACATTTTCAGAATCTACAAGTCTCTTGCACACCTGCTTCCTCCTTGCCTTCTCTTCTGTCTTGTTCTATTACAGGCCCTTACTAATACTTATGCATGCCATATTAGTGTGCCAAGACTGTAAAGTACCACAGAGTAGGTAGCTGAAAAACCAGAAATATATTGGCTTGCAGTTCTAGAAATTTTGTGTACAAGATCAAGATGATAGCAGAGTTGGCTCCTTATGAGGACTGGGAGGGAAGGGTCTGTTCCAGGCTGTCTTTTCTCTGTGTTTCTTCATATCATCTTCCCTAGATGCATTCTTCTTTGTCTAAATATCTCCCTTTTTACAAGGACACCAGTCACATAAGATTAAGACTCAACCAAAGGACCTCCTTTTTACTTCATCACCTCTGTAAAGACGTATCTTCAAATAAGGTCACAATTTCAACTAGTAGGAGGTAGGAGTTCAACATTTGAATTTTTAAGAAGCTGGGGAGGCACAACTTAACTTATAACATGTGTATTCTGAGAACTCTAGCAACTCTTACCTCTTCCTCTATCCCATCTGTCTTGGACACTGCAAGGCATCTTAAATGTTACCAGAGTGAGCATTGTAAAAACCACATATCTGAGCCCAGCTTGACTCTCTTTAAAATCGTCAGGAGTTCCTCACTGCTAGCAGCTAAGATCTACAGGTCTGGCAAATAAAGGATTTCACAATAGGATCAGAGAATGTTTTCACCTTCATCTCTCATTACTCTCTGTGACACACTTCATGCATATACCTGGCAGAGGAATAAAGCGTTTCATTTTCCAAACTTTTGATTATGTCTTTTTACTTGAAAATAAATTTATAATATAATTTTACCCACCTGTAATTTTACCCAGTTTTTAGAGATGAATCTCCAGAGATAGAGAGGTAATGACTTCCTGGTGATTGTCCTCCTTGTTTAAGATTATATGGTTGAATGCATGGAAAATCCAATAGGACCTGACATTCATCTCTATTAAAATGTTTCAAAGTATTTGTGAGGTTGTCTGTCTCACCAAACTGTAAATTTCCTGCCAAACCTTCTCAGCACTAGGGTTTGGCATAGTGTTTAGTATGTGATAGACACTCAATAATGTTTGTTAAAATGAATCAAGTGTTCTGAGACCAAATCACACAATATTTTAAATGTCTGGGTCATTTAACTGGATATGACTGAGGAGAGGTCTTTTTTTTTAATTCACTTATTCATTATGAGATGCTGTTTCAGGCATTGAGTGATATACGAGACAGACCAAGTACTCTCTCTCTTGGACCTTATATTGCAGTAGAGAAAAGAGTCTAAATAAGCAAATAAACAAAAGAAAAGCATACTTTTAGATACAATATAGTGCTATGAAGAAAAAAACAAGCCAGGACAATGTGATAAAGAATGATTTCTGGGTAGGAGGGAGTAATAGAGTCCTAAAAGGGTATCTAAGGAAGGCCTCCTGAAGGAGCAGAGACATGAATAAAAAGAGGAACTGGCTGCTCACCAATTTGGGAGCAGATCATTCCAGAGAGAAGTAAGAGCAACTGCAATGCCCGTATCAGGAGATAGATAGAGGGTCTAATACATTGAAGGAATGCTGAAGACACCAGCAAGTAAATGAATGAGGGACTGGTGTAAGAGAACCTTTACCGACAAGCAGCATTTATGATAGTTCTCATAAGAGCAATGGATGCCACTGAAGGGGTTAGATTGTAATTGGATTGAAGGTGGGATTTAATCAGATTTGTTTTTCTTTTTCTTTTTTTTTTTTTTTTTTTTGCTTGTTTGTTTTTGAGACGGAGTCTCGCTCTGTCACCCAGGCTGGAGTGCAGTGGCATGATCTTGGCTCATGGCAAACTCCACCTTCCAGGTTCAAGAGATTTCCCTGCCTCAGCCTCCTTAGTAGCTGGGACTGCAAGCACACACCACCAGGCCCAGCTAATTTTTGTATTTTTAGTAGAGTCGGGGTTTCACCATGTTGTCCAGGATGATCTCTCTCTTCTGACCTCGTGATCTGTCCACCTTAGCCTCCCAAAGTGCTGGGATTACATGAGCCACGTGCCTGGCCAGATTTTTTTTCAGGAATAACCTACTCAGCCCTGAGATGTCATGAGATGTCGTCTTAGACTGTGCTTTAGATCTTTTTCAAGTGTCTTTTGCATGAAATGTTAAAGAAACATTTAATTTCATGACCATTTAAAAGAAATCCTTTCTCAAAAACCCTATTTATTTTCTTTCAAGACATTGTCTCATTTGAGATTACAGAATCATTAATGTGAATGAGGTACCCACGTCTACTAGGCCATAAGCTTCCTGAGGGCAGGACCACATCTGGTGTTCCTCACCATCCCATTTTAGGGTAAAGCAGTTTAGCATGGAGGTGCCTGATAGACATTTCCTAAAACAATGAGAGAAATTTCAATAACTACATATATGACCCCTCTAGGGAAAAGAGTTGAAGCAAGAGTCATTCAAAGAATATAAATCATAAACATAAGATGGTCAATGGTGGGAGAACCAAAAAAAGGAAAAAAATTAAAACAAAGGGAAAGGAGGAGGGGGAGGTAAGGGGAGATAAGGAAAAATAAAAAGAATGTGACCACAATTAAGTTAACTGGGATTAAGCTAAAACATTTAGTTTGGGACACTGGAGAAGCTAATCATATCAGAGGCTGTTAGGAAAATGTTCCTCCCATTATGGGTTTGGCTTAACTGTTGCTACAAGAGGGTTGAGACTCAAAACAAATTGCGTTGATAGCTGAACAGCCATGCCTTCTGTGAGCAAAACTTTCCCCTAGGGAGGGAAAAAGATTTTTGCAATTTTAAACCAGATTTCTATTTAGCTAACAGAGGCTGCATCTAGAACGTGCTGTGATTATAAGTAGTATTATTTCTGATTTTTTGAGTGGATGCTAAGGGCTACCAATTAAAATGAACTTCTAAAATCTCTTGAACTCATGTGTTCATGGAAAATTTATTTTTCCTTCCCACTGTTTCACCCCTCTGTTTCATAATGGTACTATTTTTTTATCCTAGATTGCACACAAAGACCATACATATATTTTCTATTAGTGCGTAAATCTAGTGAAAAATCTCATGAGAAAAATAAGCAACATCACCACTATTTTACAGGATGAGGCAAGTGTACTGTGACAGCTACGAAGAGGTAAACACTTCTAAAAAGCCACTCTGAGGTTACGTGGGCAGGAAATGTGGGTGGAGGTCAGAGAAGAGAGCTCTTTGGGGCAGAAGTAGTAGAACCGCGAGAGAGTTAGGGAACATCTTACAAGAGAGGAGATTCTGAGCAGAGGTAGACAGAGCTGATTGTGGGATGACCACAAAGCAAACTGAAGGACTTTAGGAGGTAGGGGAACCCGTTGTATTAATTGAAGGACTTTAGGAGGTAGGGGAACATGTTGTGTTAATTGAAGGACTTTAGAAGGTAGGGGAACATGGAAAACAGAACTCATTCACTTTTTTTTCTCTAAAACTGTCTGCTTCAGGAATCAACTCTAAAATATATATTTTGGGGCATTATAAAATTTCTTCCCCTTTTCCAGCCATATGGGAAAAGAATGGAAAGAGGGGAGGTAAAAATTCAGTTTGAAAAGGCCTTTCAACTTCAGTGTGCTCCAAGATCTTTTTTGTCTGTTTTCTGGTGTTAAAGAAACATTTAATCACATGGACTGTTTGCAACGTTAAACTGAGGGAAAGCTCTTATTTGTCTGTGTAAAGAAGATAAAATTAGAGTGATGTTTGCCAATGATAACTCTGTGCCAAATATTGTATCTATAATCATAAAACATTCTTCACTGGCTAGTAGAGCAAATAGTATTGTTTCATTTATTATGTGTGTATATATACATATATACATATGCATATAATGTATATGTATTTTCTTCCTTGTTTAACGTTAGACAACATCAAACCCTTTATTGATGAAAGAAGAAAATTCAGTATGCTCTAGAATGGCTTGAAGCTAATGTTAGTAGATTGTTGTTATGGAAAAATCTAGTGGCTATATAGGCATTTTCTTTATTTTGCAGAACAAAATTAATATGTTATATTAATTGAAATATTGTAATAGACTGCTTGTAAAGCTACACAAATCAAAAAAATATCTTTTAGTTACTTTTGCTGAGTCTGAATATATGTCACCCAAGGAAAATATTTTTGTGGTTTTAATTTTCTTTCTGTAGTTCATCCTCCCTAAACAAAGTAATGAGCCACTTCCTCCTCTTGTTTTACACTCCCGCTGAGTAGATGTGAGGGTGAACTTCAAAAAGCATTGCTTATGGCTCAGTTGTCAAGGCTGGCATATAGGACAAGAAGCTGAACTCATTTGAGTATAATATTTTATTTCCTGGGGTAGCTAAGAGAAATGTTCATGTGGAGAATAAACAGCATCTGTTGGCACTTTGAAAAATATATGTCATGCTGGAAGATTATAAACTGATGAGGAAAACAGTCTTTTGGAGAGAGAAAGCTTCAGGATAGGGAACACAAGCCATAATAGAGCTTTTTGTCTTCTTATACTCTCTTACTGCAAGGATGTGTAAACATTCTTTCAGGCCTCCAAAAAATCTAAGCCTTTTCACAGAACTATTGTCTCTCAGAGCTTTCTATTAATTTCCAAAGACTCTAGTAAAGGCAAGTTTCCTTCCTTCTATGATCGTTTAAGCAAATGCATTTTAGAAGAAGCAGATTGCAACATTCTTGGTATATTTTCAACGAGTTAGCGTTCAGATCCTTGGTAGGATCTGAACGCACTATCTTGTTTATTTCTATACTGTTTGGCCAAAGATATCATTACCAGACTATGGTTGAGTTGCTGAGCCTGAAGAGGCATGAGTGACTTCAATTAGACCCTGGGACCAGCCATTCAGAAGCAACGGTATCTAAGTGCCTATACTGATAGACAGTAGGGTACAATGCTAGGGAGACATACCAAATAATAATTCTAATTGTTTTAGTGTGGGCTGCTATATACCAAAATATCATAAACTGGGTGGCTTATAAACAACAGAAATTTATTTCCCACAGTTCTGAAAGCTGAGAAGCTCCACATTAAGGAACTGGTAGATTTGGTGTCTGGTGAGGACTGTTTTCTCGATGCATCTTCACATGCAGAAGGGATGCAGGAGCTCTCTGGAGTCTCTTTTATGAGAGCACTAATCGTATTCATGAGGACTCCATCCTCATGACCTAATCATCTACCAAGGTCCCTGCCTCCTAATACCATCATCTTGGGGCTAGGATTTTAACATATGAATTTCATGGAAATGTTTATAGCAATAATAATAGATATAACAATTGCTTTAATGGTAATAGTACATTTATTAAGTACTTACTGAATGCCTGGTACTGTTTTGAGTGCTTTGCAATATTGATTCAGATAATTTTCAAAACATCCTGTGAGTGAGGTATGTTATTATCACCATTTTACATGAGAGAGTTGAGGCCCAGTGAGATTAAATAA
The DNA here is from genome assembly GCA_004027835.1 of Alouatta palliata. Lineage (NCBI taxonomy): Eukaryota > Metazoa > Chordata > Mammalia > Primates > Atelidae > Alouatta > Alouatta palliata. Next base: position 92,819 of record PVKV010006023.1, read on the forward strand.
CTTGCTCACAGTTATTCAGCTGGAGAGGAACGTAAGACAGGCATTCTATGCAGCTGCTTAACCACTATGCTAAATTGCCTAGAACTGTGGGCTTCGGTAGTGTACTTGGAGGAGTACTGGGAGTGGCCTTAGAAGTGAGGAAAGTTTACGCAGAGAACCTAATAGATAAGCTAAATCTCTTTTTAAATGGAGATATAATTCACATAATATAAATTTTACTATTTTAAAATATACAATCCAGTGTTTTTTAGTATATTCACAAGGTTGTGCAAGCATTACCACTAGATAATTCTACAATGTGTTTATCACCCCAAAAAGAAACCCCATTCCTGTTTGCAGTCACTCACCATTCCCTCATTCCCTCAGTTCCTGGCTAACACTCATCAGTGTTCTATCTTTATGGATTTTCCTAACCTGGACACCTCATATAAATGGAATTCTAAAATATGTGGCATTTTGAGTCAAACTTCTTTTTTTTTCTTTTAAGTATATCATTTTTAAGATCCATCTCTGTTGCAGCACATATCATTACCCATTCTTTTTTTTTTTTTTTTGGCTGAAAATACCAGCCTTTGTTTATTCATTTATCAGTTAATGAACACTGTGATTGTTTCCACTTTTTGCTACTGTGAATGATGCTGCTACGAACATCTGTGACAAGTTTTGGTGGGAACATATATTTTCACTGTTCTTCAGGATAAACCTAGGATTGAAATGTCAGGGTCATATGGTAACTCTATTTAACATTTTTAGTAACTTCCAAAATGTTTCCAAGAAAGGCTGTGCCATTTTCCATTCTCACCAGCAGTAATGAGAATTTGAATATCTTCACATCCTTACCCACATAAATTATTGTCCTCCTTTTTTATTATAGCTTTACCCATGAGGATAAAATGGTCTCTTGTGGTTTTGATTTGAATTTTCCTAATGACTAATGATCTTGAGCATCTTTACAGGAGCTTAATGGCCATTTGCATATCTTCTTTAGATAAATGTCTATTCAAATTTCTTATTTTAAAAATTGGATTATTTGTCTTTTTATTGTTGAGATATAACAGTTTTTCAGATATTTTGGATGCTAGATTCTTACCAGACATATGATTTGCAAAAACATTCTCCCATTCTGTGGGTTGTCTTTTCACTGTCTTGATAGTATCCTTTGAACACAGAAGTGTTAAATTTTTATGATGTTTAATGTATTTGTTTGGTTGCTTGCTTGCTTACTTATGCTTTAGCTGTTATATACAAAAAACCTAGTTGTTATGTTACATGCATGAGTCACTGCACCCAGCTGATAAATGAATTTGTTTAAGTTTCATTTTTGAATTATTTATTGGAAGCACATAGACATGCATTTATTTTTGCATATTGATCTTGCATCCTAAAACTTGCTGAATTCATTTCTTTATCTCTAATGTTTTTGTGTGTGAGTCTCTCATGATTTTCTGCATGCAAGATCATGTCATCTGAAGATAAAAGAAAATCTTCTTCCTTTTTAATCTGGATAAATCTGAGTTTTAAAAACATGTATGTTAATAGAACATAACCTGAAGGATAAGTGGAGGAGTAATTCTAGTCAGAGTCCCAGCAATGTAAAATAATTTACCTTCTTGTAATCACACTAGTGCCAGATTATGAAGGCCTTACTTTGGGGAAATACATGGCAAAAAAATGAGAATTGCAAAGTGAACGAGGGACAAAATTAGACAGGACCTTAACACTAAGCATAGTAGTACTGAGGAGGCATTGATGCACTGTGAGCTGGATTAAAAAGTGAGCAGATTATTGCTTCAGAAATTTCCGTATGGTATCCACATGGAAAATTCTTTGAAGGTGAAAATTTCTCTATAATAATTCCAAGTTTCCTCATTTCTGCAACCTGGGAGATAATAGAGTCATTAAAAAATCTGTTTGATGAGCTTATAAACTTGTTTATAAATACTTGGAATAAAAAAATGTCAGAATGTATTTTCTGGATTTAAAATAGAGTGTGAATCCAATGAGTGAAGATTTACTTATAACGGAGAAAAGGAATAGGCTGGGAAATAAAACCCTGGTTAATCCCTGCCAACCTAGGTCATCAAGGTGTCAGGAAGATGTAGAACAATACAATTTACCTCAATGCACTCTTCTATTAAAATGCGTCATGGGATCAGAAAATGCTAAAGTTGCAAAAATTATTACCAGAAATTTACCCACCCTCCTTTGTATGTAATATTTGAAAATAAATTTAACCCATCTCAAGCCACCAGACATAGTAAAGCCAACTTATTTCTACTCACACTTTATTAGGGTTCCTTATATTATATACAATTTGTAAGCATGGTTGTTAAATAATGAACCATGAAAACTGAATACGATGAATAAAGTAAGTGTTATAAGCAAACACAATTTACATGACAGTTAACTGGGCACTTATTTAATAATATTCATAATAGTCATCTTGCTATGTTGTAATGTTGGTCATAAAATAAGGTCATTTCTACAAATAAGAGTAATTTGTAATTTTCAGTGACAAGCAAGTTATTTCCTTGTTAGAAAAGAGTAGCCCTGTAGAAACTGACAGACAATTCTGCTAAAACAAAATTTGTTTCACTTTTCCCTTAATCTGTCTGATGTAGCTTTCTCTTATGTTAGAAATGTCCATTCCACTGGAGAATATTTTTTCTCTTTTGGGTAAAAATCTTCAGTGTAAGTTTCCCAGATTATTAAAGGTGAAGCTATCTCTTTTTTAACATGTGGGGATAAAAATCAAGTTCTTATGCTAAAGGAGGAGGAAAAGCTTTCATTAGTAACCAGGTCCAAGGGCTGACTTTAGGAGCCATGTCACACTCAAAAGGCACAAACAGGGCTAGAGGATCAAGGCAAAAACAAGGGTAACTGCATCTTCAGAGAAATGCAATCAGACAGCTTTCCAAACACTGAGAAGAGGGAAGTTTTCTTGGAGATAATTACGTTGGAACAGAGTTATAACACGGGTATGGATAACCTTGGTAAGACATTGCAAGTTCCAGTGAATCAGAGGCTTTCATGAAATTACTGAACTGCTGGACAAAAGGACCAGGGAGATGTTAACATTTAGGAAAGGGAAAAAGAACTAAAAAACTTTATCTGAAATTTTTATTAGGCTTGTTCTGCTTCATTTCTTCTTTGAAACCTAGATTATGATCACTATTCCTGCCAGATTTAGCCCCAGGTTTTACTTTCCTCATCCTGGAGTGGTGTTGAAAGAGGCTAGGCAGAAGAGAAAGGAAAAGGTGAGCTGGGCACAGTGCGATGGATCTGTTGGATAATGATGCTTGAGAAGGCATAGTTGTACTTGACTGTGTACTATTGACAAAGGTGTACATTGTTATTAAAAACTTCTTCTCCTTCATGTAACGCGCACACACATACACACACACAATCACACACAAAAACTCCTTCCCTCTTTAAAAAATAAGTCTTTTGGGTGCTATATTTACTACTCTAAGGTAAAGTAAGCCAGTAGGACAATTCCAGGCTAACTCAGAATGAAGAAAATCATTATTACAGCAAAACATTAGAAAGAGATATGCATCAGGTCTGGATCCCGGTGGTACTAAATAAGGACGACATATCTATTAAGAATATTTTGGGGTTATAGTGATCAAAAAACTGCCTGATGGCTGCTTAAACCTATAGGAATTTATTTTCCTCACTTAATGAGAAGACTAGAAGGAAGAAGTTTTTGTTCACATTGATTTAGTGGCTCAATTATATCAGTGCTGGCATCTGTGGGAATCTTGGCTTTTCCCTTAAGGCTGTAAGATAAATGCAGAGGCTCAATTGTACCTACTCTCTAGACATGTAAGAGGGAAGGATGTTCTATTCATGACTGTAATTTTATCACAAAAGATGCCTTCATCTATCCATGTAAAAAATGAAATAGACATTGGTAAGCATCTTATTGTATCACCTCACCAGTCCTGAATAGAAAGACAACAAGAAGACGGAGAAGTGAATATTACTTTTTTCCATCTTTATAGTGGAGGCAGGCATAAAAAAACAATGTTAGGATAGGTGGGTCTTCGTATGTCCAAACTAATGTGTCCCAAATAACAGAATGACTGAGAGGAACATGTGAGCCGAAAGCTCCCTGATGGAAGCTTCATTGAACTGTTCTGGGGCATGATAGCCCGTGCTCTGTGTGGCCTTACATAAGCAATGCACTGGAAAGTTGTGTGTATTATAAAGTCTCAAGATGCTGGGGTAGTGGGCAAGGGAGATATGCCTAGCCATTTTCATCATTAACTGGATGTCTAATGATGGGAGGTACTGTACTCCAACCTGATTTTCTTTCAGTCTAAACCAATCTGTGAGGCTGTGATTTTACTCATTAAAGTTAAAATGAGGTCATTAGCATTAAATCCTAATTCAGTTGGACTGGTTTCTCTATTAAAAAAAAAAAAAAAAAAAAGTCACCAGGGAGGCACTGGCACAGAGGAAAGGCCATGTGAGGTCACAGTGAGAAGGTGGTCATCTGTAAGCCAAAAAGAGAGGCCTCAGAAGAAACCAAACCTGCTGACACCTTGATCTTGGATGTCCAGCCTCCAGAACTGTGAGACTGTGGTTTTTATTAGAACAGCCCTAGCAACATAACACACTCCCTATAAGCAAAATGTCATTTCAGCCAGCAGAACGTTTTTTCCTTTTATATTCTAATAACATCACCTAATGTCTTTGAATATGGCTGAAAAAATGCCTCTCTTAAACACTTTTTTCTAAAACTACTCTATTCTTCATCCTAATCCTACTCCCATGTCTCATCCTCTTCCTCCTCCTCCTCCTAAAAACACCTTCTGATTACTGTCTCTTTACTGCTACATCCTCAGATGACCAAGGATAAACGTGAGTAAAACTGCTACCTCATAGATTGGTTTAGACAGAAAGAAAATCAAATTTGAATCAAGAGTTCTGGCACAAATTTGATAAAATTTAAAACATTATTGGTATTTAAGGTTATTATTAGTTGAACATTTTCTAATCAGTGTATAAGAAAAAAACAGTTAAGGCTTAATTAAATTAGCATTTTGTTAAGGACCCTCCAATCAAGGATGCCAGATAAATTGATGAGTTGTTTCAATGCTGTGTATTAGTTAGGTGTTTTGTGTTTCATTTAAAAATCTATAATAAAGTTGTTTTCTGCATATTTAAGTACCCATTTTTAAAAAAAGAGAAATAATATGGAAATTATACTGTGTTCAGAAAATTCCAGAAGGCTTCTGAATCTTCAATGCAAAATTGATAAATGATTCCAAATGAAAGTTTTGATGCCCATGTAACTTTCCTAGGGTTTCAAATAGTATGTATGTAATTTTAAATCATTGTTACCGTTATAAATCAATAACACCATGCAAAAAAATCAATCATTGTTGAAACATTTCTCTGGATTCTTGCATCTCATTTCTGGATGACACCAGCTTGACCATAAGAGCAGAGTTATTCTATTAGAGAAGGATAGCACATCAGTCACATAAAGAAATATAGAAAGTTCTATATTTAGTTAATTCCATTCTCCTTTCACTTTTTACTCTTAGGGCTAAAGAATGGGAATCTAACTGAGAGGAAAATTAGCTCAGTGGGTAAACACCATTCTTTAAAACACTGCTTTTATAAATCTTTGACAAACTGAGAGGAGCTCATCAAGTAGACCCAGGCACCACCTGCAGCAGTTAATCTAAAATTGATAATCTAATAGAGTGGGGCAGCAAGGAGGGCTTCAGAGGAGGGAGGCATGGATGACAGTCTGCTCAAGTAACCAGCTCAGGCAATTAAAGGCATTGCTAGTTTGTCATGAATTTCTGTCGATGAAAAGAGTCAAACTCTATAAAATATTTGAAGAGGTTTATTCTGAGCCAAATATGAGTGACCGTGGCCCATGACACAGCCCTCAGGAGGTCCTGAGAACATGTGCTGAGGAGGTGATTGGGGCACAGCTTGGTTTTATTCATTTTAGGGAGGCATGAGATGCCAATCAAATACATTTAAGACATGCATTGGTGTGGTTCAGAAAGGCAAGAAAGCTCAAAGTGGGAGCTTCCAGGCTACAGGTTAACTTAAACATTGCTTGATTGATAATTGGTTGAGTTTGTCTAAAGACCTGGGATCAACAGAAAGGAAATGTTTAAGTTTAGATAAAAGACTGTGGAGACCAAGGTTCTTTTGAAGGCTTTTAGTGGCTACCCTGCCCCTACTTTGAGTTGTCCTGAACCAAAACCAATGTATTTCTTAAATGTATCTGATTGATGTCTCATGTTTAAATACGCAGTAATACATGACCAAAGTGTCATATTTGAAAGTGTCAAATGGTGCAAAATAAATATATCTACAGATACACGGGATTGCTGTTCAGTAGGAAAGCAAGAAGAGGAGTTAAGCCAGTTCACTTAAATTTTGTTTTGCATTGTGAAAAACAGTTTGACAGTTTGCAGTGTTTTCAGATCCTTACTCTCAGCCTTTTAGGAATTTGTTAGCTCTATAAAGAATAATGATTCTGCATGCTGGAACAGCATACTGCTATTGGCCTCATATATTTTTACCCTAGTGGCTTATGAGATCTAATTCTAAATTGCACAGCAGGCATATAGGAAATTCTTCCCATGTGAGAAACAATGGCATAATATTAACTTAAATAACTAATCTCTGTGTAATACATTTTCATAAAGCATTTTCCATGTTTCTTGTTTCACTCAGAACAAAAGTTGTATCTTCATACTGCCACTACATATACCAGAGAGAACACAACCATTCAATTTATTCTTAGTTCTTTTCTTTAAAATATTAGGCTGGGCTGGGTATGATGACTCACGCCTGCAATTGGGAGGCCAAGCATTTTTGGAGGCCAGGGAGGGTGGATCGCCTGAGGTCAGGAGTTTGAGACCAACCTGGCCAACATGGTGAAACCCCATCTCTACTAAAAATACAAAAATTTGCAGGTTGTAGTGGTGGGCACCTGTAATCTCAGTGACTTGGGAGGTTGAGGCAGGAGAATCTAATGAACCCGGGAGGTGGTGGTTGCAATGAGCTGAGATTGTACGATTGCATGCCAGCCTGGGAAACAAGTGAAACTCCATCTCAAAAACTAGTAACAACAACAAAAATAAAATAAAATATTAGGCTGGTGCAAGACCAGTTACTTTTGCACCAGCCTAATATCTTGCTCCATCACCAAGATGCTGCTGGAGGACTACACTGGGTATGCCGTGGCTCCTTGTTTTCAGCTAACCCTCCTGCAGTCAATCCTTTACCTAGGATTCAATTCTTAGAGTCTCCCTGTGGTTTCCACCATCCCTGCACAGATCACTCTTTCTCTGTCCCCTTGTTTCCAGAACTCCTGGAAAAGAAAATTTATCTGAGCTTCTTTTCTGTTGTTCCACAGATTTTAAGAATAATTTTTGAAGTCTATCAAACCCTGGAAGGGCCAGACTTGTATCCAAAAAAGGGAGAATTTAAGTCACCCCATTACCTAATAATTTTGGCCACTTAGAATCCAAGTATGAGCAGACATGAGTAATCTCTATGGTGAAAAGTCCAGAAAATGTGTCAGGGGTTTCTTGTGGGATAATTCACTGGAAGCTCACCATGACCTTGTACCACCGCAGAATTCCATAGATCAGAGCTAACACAAAGCAGGTCTCTATGATGGCATTCGAAGGAATGACTTAGTGAAAATCTAAAAGAAACAATTTAAAAGGTTTTTTTTTTAAATTTTTCCTTACTTGGAAAGATAGACAGCTAGAGTGAATCTCTGTTGCATATCATGCTTAAAGAATAAACATGATTGCAAACTCACTGTGTGCCCACTGTGTACTCAGTTCATTTGACCTTCACAATAACCTTCTGAGTTTAGTAGACTTATTTATAAATGAGGAACTGAAGCTTAAAGAGTTGAGAAGTGCTCCCAAAGTCACACAGTAAGTGGAAAAACCGGGATTTAGAGTCTATCACTTTAACGCATACTATATTGGTATCACTGGTGCCATTAATATTTGAGTCTGATTATGTTTTGAGAAGATTCATAGATTGACAGCTTATTCTTATGACAGTGCCCTCTACGTATCCCTCATTCATAACAAACTAAGATTCCAAAAACAGAGGCATTCCAGATGACTAATATGACATGATGTATATAACACTTTTCATAATTTAAAGTGCATACAAATCACCTGATAATCTTATTAAGTGCAAATTCTGATTCAGTAGCTCAAGGGTGAGTTAGAAGATTCTAAATTGCTAACAAGCTACCGGGTGTGGCTGATGAGACCAATAAGGACCATTACATTTTATTTATGTACTTATTACATTTTAAGTAACAAGGACATAAAGAAAAAGAGAAACCCAGTATGAGAAGACCTGACATAAAAAAGAGTTTCAACTAAACAGCAATTGAGCTTTAACATTTTCTGCTTCCTAAACTTTTTCATGTTTACCTTATAGGACTGTTTTCTTTTCATGATGAAATTGGACAGTGCTTTGTAAAGCGCTCACAAATAAAACAATGGCTTGTGTTGCTATCATTGTTAACACAAAGCTCAAACTTCTTCAGTTCAATGTCTCAAAGCCTACAGAAATCTCGTAAATATTTTTGCTATAATTACATTTATCAGACTAATTGTCCTTCTCTGTTCTATGCACATGTGGTGCTGAGATTGTATTGAATCCAGTGTGTTTGCTCAACCAGAGAACAGATAGGATCCATAATTTTCCTTACCCAGGAAGTCATTTTCAAGAGCTTCCTATGAAATTTTACCCTGAGAGCACAATATTACTTTCTCCAGATATCTTTTCTCAATTTTATATCCTGGGGTGTTTTTTTTTTTTCCTTTTTATGATCTGCGAGTGTTTTAACAACACTGTTTTCTTCAACCAATAAAGTTTGTTGACAGTGCTGGGCTCCTTCCCCGATTCCCCAACTCTCACTAATGAGTAGCCTAAGGTGAGAAGACCACCAAGTATGTGCTGGCTTTGCAAGTCTGAAGGCTCTGCTTTCTGAACACCCTGTCTCCCAGGGACAGGTAGGTTTGCCAGGATCTGGCGCTTTAGTTGCTTTAGTGGAACGCTAATTGTTTTGGGAACCTTGAAAAAGTCATGATTTATTTATGAAGAGAAGCCTGCCTGTCTTTCTCCTTTGAAATTCAGCCAACATTGATTCATTCATTAAGCAGATATGTATTGAATAGTCAATGCTAGGCATTGTGCATGACACTGGGGACACAAAGATGAATGAAACACAGTTTATGGGGTGGCCTTAGTATTCCACCCTAGCAGGATAATATACACACTCTGTCAGTTTTTAGATTTCTGATCATCCCTGGGTTTCGTTTCTTCCTTTGTAAGTTATTCTTTTGAAGCTTATATATGACAGCATTTATAATGTGCCTTTTTCAATGTTTGGTTATAGCATATTTCTAAAATAGGTAGTCTTGAGTTTCCTAAGGAGCCCTATATTCCATTTCATGGAGATCTGAAAGAACCAGATTATCCGATAGATTCAACCCAGTAGCACGTTCTGAATGAGAGTTAGGCAAAGGATTAGCATCCAAAGTGAGGTAATTTTTTAAATTATTTTGTTTTATGTCTAAAAACTTCACCTTTGCTCCAATAAAACCCTAAGATCCCTAGGGAAAGTACCAGTGTGCACTTAATAAGTCATAAGCATCAACAGATATTTGTAGAAAGGAATTGAGTGGTGCTAGGATTTTCAGGATTAAAAATTTAGTTCCACTGTGATTGGGATGGAGCCTAGTCAGAGTGAATTACACAGGGATCATGTTTATTTGAAGAACATGTTCTTGGAGACCTCAAGTAGTTTAAGGTCTTAATGGATTTTTCCATAAGACTACTAGGGAATGCCAGAGTTTATCTGAAAGCTTTAAGGGATATTACCTTAACACAACATCCTAAAGAGCTCACCGTTCATCCAGCCTGCCAACTTTGAAGTTATGAAATTCTTGACAAATATAACAAAAACTTGTGTATTGCATTATTTTCAAGTTGCAAATAGTGTGAGACTTGATTATTTATAGGGTCCAACTTCAAATTTGCTTACAAAATGTGACTTGACTTTGCATAACTCAAAAGAATGCTCTTAGGCAGTATTTTGATGTGGTCAAGATAGTGAAAGAAGGTATCAGAAAACATCTATCAACTTGTCATGCCGTTACTTTACTTCATCAGGGTATAGCCCTTTGGCTGCTATGATGAATTTTAACATTAGATTTTCCTGGCTCAGTTGCTAATAAATAAAATGTTGAGCAGCAGGCAAAGCTGCCTGTTTTCAAGGACAATATTTCCCATTGTGTGCCAGCCTTAAGAATTAGTTACTAAAAATCAAATTAGCAGGAAGAGCTACTCATATCCATCTTCGGGACAGTGATTTGTTGTCCCTGATTTTTCTGTTTTGCTGATAGAGGATTTAGGATTAAAGCATTAGGGATCTTTCTACCCACACTGTTTAACAAATACAATTTACTCTGAACCCACATTGATATAATTTGTAGATAACATTGGTACATCAACAGGTACAGTTAATATTCTAACTAAGTATTGATCATTTCATTTAATTTGTTAACTTCAAAATCTGCGTTTATGTTACTGTTTAACTGCCAAGGAAGTACCAAAATCTTTTTTGCAATAAGAAATGCAGATCTTAGTTTGAATCCGCCGCTACATGCTGAGGGGTATAGGAGAAGTTACTTAAAATTTCTGAGGCATTTGGGTCGAATTTAAAATAGAAACTGTAAGCTGCCTGCAAAGTTGTTGTAAAATAGAGTGATAACATATGTAAAATGCCTAGTACCTTGCCTAGTCAATAGCAGGTACAAAATAATTGGTAGTTGCATTGAGAAAGTATTATAGATAGATGAGCTAAATAGACATAGATAGATGATAGATAGGTAGGTAGATAGATAGGTAGATATATAAGATATAGATCCATCAGTGAACGTTAACTACATCCTGACAGTTTACACTTATTTATTCAGTTTTTTTAATTGAGAATCTATGTGCCAGATACTTAGGTGTTAGATAGAAAGCAGTAAAAGGTCAAAAACTTCTGCCCTCAAGGAATCTACTGTCTGGTTAAGAAAGGCAGGCAATAAATATCTAACTAAATAAAGTACATTGTGCATTGATAGTGATAGGTATTAACTATGGATAAGTCCTGATATGCATGGGAACTGACAGCTTATGCCAAGGGTCTGGATAGCATTATTAATAGTATCCCATTCATTCATTCTTAGTGGTGTTCCAGATTGGACAGTAAGTTATGTGGTTAGCTCTGTCAGTTTGCTAGGGCTATCTTGTCTAGCCAAAGTTCTCCGAAGACTATAAGTAAAAAGAAAGAGGCTGATTTATTACGGGAATTGGCTTACATGATTATGAAGACCAAAAAGTCCCAGGGGAGGCCACCTGCAAGCTGGAGAACCACGAAAGTCCGTGGCATAATCAAGTTCCAATCTGAAAGGGGCACTGGTGTAAGTTCTGGAGACTAAAGGCCTGAGAACCAGAGTGCCCAAGGGTAGGAGAAGATGGCATCCCCAGCTGAGGAAGAGAGGGAACTTATCCTCCTATGCCTTCATATTCCTGCCTTCAAAAGACCGGATGATGTCCACCCACACTGGTGAGGGTAGGTCTTCTTTGCTCGGTCTACTGATTTGAATGCTAACATCTGGAAACACTCACAGACACTCCAAGAAATAATACTTGGCCAGCTATCTGGGTATCGCCTAGCCCAGTCAAGCTGACATACAAGGTTTACTATCATAGGCTGCCATAAGACAATGTCACAGACTGAATGGCTTAAACAACAGAAATTATTGGCCCCACAGTTCTGGAGTCTGGACCTCCAAGATCAGAACTCCTGACAAACCTGTCATAAGGTGTCTTTCCTTCTGAGGCCTCTCTCCTTGGCTTTCAGAGGGCTGCCTTCTCACAGCATCCTCACCTGGCCTTTACTCTGGGCTTGGACATCCCAATATCTCTTTATCTTTTAAGGACACCAATCATATTGGCTTAGGGCCCCACTCTAATGGTCTCATTTTAACTTAATTACTTCTTTAAAAATCTTATCTCCACATATAATCTGAAGTACTGGGAGCTGGAACTTCACTATATGAGTGTGGGGGGGATAAAATTTAGGCCATAACATTAGCCAATCTATGGGGTAAAATAAAACGGGAATAGGAATTAGTTTTGTGAGGTGGCAAGGAAAGAAATTAGGAGAGGAAAAAAGGAAAAGAGACAGACAGATGAGATTTAGGAGTGGAGGGTGAGGGGGTATTGTACACATGTTGTTGCTTATTACAGGGAATTTGCCTGTTAGTCTCAGGGATATGGAAAGTCATCTGTTACTCAATAAACATGTGATTAATTAAATTAAACAAAAACTAGGTAATACTTAGCTCTTTGTGAATGTTCAGCCTCAACTGATATTTACCTGATGCTAACAGTACAGAACATAGAACATGCCAATGTCACACAAGTATAAATCCACTCCACAGTAGTGTGTGGTGGGCTAATTTGCCTGGGATGAGTGTGCTCGGCAGTAATTAAAAACAAACAAATGAAAAACTTACCAGTACTAATGAGAAGACATTATAAGTAGAGCACCCTGTCTTACATTTTGGGGATTCTGTGTGTGCAGACACTGTTCTATATACAATAGGGAATGAATGTATGACATAGCTTAATTTTATTTGCTCTGATGTTTTTGAAAATCTATTAACTGTTGTATATATTACTTCTCTAAAGCTGCTGTAACAAATTTCCACAAACTAGATGGCTTAAAACAAGAGAAACATATTCTCTCACAGTTTTGGAAGCTGAAAGTCTTTACAGACATAAGTCTGTAAGGTGTCTGCAGGGTAGGCTCTTTCTGGAGGTTTTGAGGGAGAACTTATCCTTGTCCCTCTCCTGGTCATTGTGGGAAATCCTTGGCATTTATTGACTCTTAGCTGGCTTCCCTTCAGCCTTTGCCTCTATCCCACATGGCCTTCTTCCTTCTCTGTGTGTCTTTCTTCTCCTTCCAAAAAGAAACCAGTCACTGGGTATAGGGCACACCCTAAACCAGTATAACTTTATATTAACTAATTACATTTGTGAAGATTCTATTTTCCAAATAAGGCCACATTCTGAAGTTCCAGATGAATATGAATTTTTAAAAGATGCCATTCACACCCGTTACAATGTCCATGTGTAAACAATCAGAGGGGAGTAAAAACGTTAAATTCCTATGGGGTCCAGGCAGCTGATGGAAATGAGTTCAGTGAATCAAGATGAATAGCATTTGACTTGCCTCTTATTGTTGGACCGTGATAGGCAATAGAGGAAACTGGCAAACTGAGCATGCGTGTCCTGTGTTAAAGGGGCAGCACCTTACAGACTCATTCAATTGCTGCCGTACAGAAATACAGACAAGTTTACCAGATCTTCCAGTTCCTCCTCAGAAGCCACAAATGCAATGTTTTAAGTGAAATATGTATACTTTTAGTTGTTGGTTCGGTTAATTAAAAAAAAAAAAATGTGAGCTAAAAAGCTCCAACTCTAGCCCACCAGGAATCATCTTGTAGTATCAAAAATCTACAGTTCTTAAAAATACCTATCTGGCATCATATTTTCCCAAAACAGAACAGTGGTTCTCAGGTTTGGCCTCCCATTGGACTTACCTGATGCAGTTGGTCTGGAGTGATCAGGCATGGCTAATTTTTCAAAGCCACCTTGGTGATTCTAATGAGCAATTATGACTAAGTAATGGATATTCACAGGATTCATTGACTATTCTATTTGATTTTCATACCAGGTCCCTGGCACAGGGTCTACCTTATAATATATCCAATAAATACTTACTGGTTAAATTAATGATCACATAGTTTTATTTAATTTAAATACATTGTTAAAAGATGAAGATTAAATACAGTGACCCAAAATAATTCAATAAAGGAAAATAGTATCTCACATTGGAAGTTATAATGGATTATATGTTATTTCTTCTGGCATTTGAAAGATTTTACAGAAACATTTATTTCATTCATCTCCCAGCTTCCTTGAGATTAGTGTCATGTATGATTAGCCCCATTTTTCAGATGAAAAAATTGAATCTCCTAGTGCAGTTTTCTCCTAAACCACATTACTATTTTTTAATACCACCAAGAATTTGATGGATGGGGTCCTTCCACAGGTGAAATTAGAGGTAGCATTTCTAGCAAAGGAATGCAAGACACCACGTTTTTAGGATTATATTCCAGACAAGATGGAAGTTTAACCAATGAGGCAGAGAAGGAAATTAAAACAATGCCACAAAGTGAAACAAATTTTCTGCAGCCAAAAACTGCACAATTAGACACACCCAGTAAGTATCACATTTTATGGAGCTGTTGTTAGTGCAGTATAGAATCAGAATGTCAGACCCAGGAGTTAGACAGAGGGACAAGTGTTCACATTCCTGATACCGCTACTCACAAACTCCATGCATCTCTACCATTAATTTCCTTTGCTATAATTTGGCTTTCTTAATATTTTCTGCCACAATTGGGACTCTTGTGAAGGTTAAATGATACGATGCTTGTAAAGTACTTGGCATATAAAAGGTTCTCTTTGTTCTTATTGTTGTTAGAGCATTATATTGGAAGCATTATTTATCTTCCTCTTTTCTTAGAGCAAGAACATGTTCAAGGTGAAATTTAGAGGACATTTTTGTTCTATTATTTAATTCATTTCTTGTTCTATTGTTAATCTTCCCCATTTGATTATAAATTTCACAAGAGCAAGAACTATGTTTGTTTTTGCCAGTGCCAAATAGGTGCTCAATTAATATTGTTGAATAAAACATTACATGATGATATCACTCTTTTACTAAAAAAAAATAAAAATCTTTCATTTTCTCCCTATTTCACTCTGAGTAGAAGCCAAAGCTCTTAGAGTGGACTATGAGATTCTATAGGATTTTATACTAAGAGAAAACAAATAGAATGAGAAGGAAACAAGTGAATTTTTTCCTGAAAAGTCCTTTAAAACATAAAATGGTCAGGTTATTGGCCAGTCATAAAATGAACAGGGTAGCCTAGACTATACCTAAGAATATATACTAGTTACTGTGGGTGAAATTGGAGGAGTGGAAAGATTCATCACATAATGAATACTCCAGCAAGAAAATAAACTTTATAATCCCAAATTTTATTAAGAATCAATTTGTAAATTTTATTTGTAGTCTCTTGCCATGAGAAGAATCAACCTTACTCAACTGTTGCTTGCTTTCTGATCTTAAAGACGTGATTGGCTTATCCCAAAGGAAAGTTTGAAGTTACAATACTTGATTGTTTAAAACGCTTCAACTGGTCAGGCACAGTGGCTCATGCCTGTAATCTCAGTACTTTGGGAGGCTGAGATGTGCAGATCACTTGAGGTCAGCAGTTTGAGACCAGCCTGGTCAACATGATGAAACCCCATCTCTACTAAAAATATAAAAATTAGCTGGGTGTGGTGGCGGGCACCTGTAATCCCAGCTACTGGGGAGGCTGAGGCAGGAGAATCACTTGAACCTAGGAGGTGGAGGTTACAATGAGCCGAGATTGCACCACTGCTCTCCAGCATGGGTGACAGAGCAAGACTCCATCTCAAAAAAAAAAAAAAAATGGCTGGGTGTGGTGGCTTACACCTGTAATCCCAGCAAACTCAGCACTTTGGGAGGCCAAGGTGACGGATCACCTGAGGTCGGGAGTTCAAGACCAGTCTCATTAACATGGCGAAACCTTGCCTCTACTAAAAACAAAAATTAGTCAGGCATGGTGACAGGCGCCTGTAATCCCAGCTACTCAGGAGGCTGAGGCATGAGAATTGCTTGAATCTGGGAAGAGGAGGTTGCAGTGAGCCAAGATTGTGCCACTGCACTCCAGCCTGGGTGACAGAACAATACTCTGTCTCAAAAATGTATGTATATATAAATATTAATATTATATTTGTTTATATATTATATATCAATATTGATAATATGTATTATATATAAATGGTAATAATAAATTTATGTATAATATATATTAATATTTTTATCTATTATATTTATTTAGAATATGTAAATATTGATTCATTTATTGTATCAATATATTAATATTTGTTAATATTAAATATTAATATATTTACACAATAATCAATATTTATATATTCTAAATAAACAAATATATTATTATTATAATATATAAATATATTATTAATATGTAAATAATAATATACATATTATTTATGTATATCATATATAAAAATAAATATATTTATATACTAATAAATAAATATAAAAAATACAAAAATGTGGGTTATTTATGTTAGTTTGAGGAAAAGA